>MVGT01004546.1:0-11345 GCA_002174775.1 Macleaya cordata | reverse complement strand
ATTGCTTAGTTTAATCATTTATTCCCTAAAAAAAACTTTAATCGTAAAGTAGAGGCCGTCCTCACGGGCGGGCGGTTGTTGGGTGCCTAACACCTTTCCAACCCGTACTTTGATCCCCTTATCCATTTCTCTTACCGCAGACCATCCATTTTGGATTATCGCCATGGTTTTCTTAGAAAACTAGATTTAGGTCGATTTTTCAAAATCTTGGGTCCTGATTCCCATAAATCAGGTGGCGACTCCATACATATCACATTCACACCTCCTCAGGTGGGCGAATCCTATTCATGCGTCTCTCCCGCGCTCGAGTTTCCCTCCAGCGTGGTGCGCACCGGATTCTGGTTCCATACCTATGTAATACCCTTTCTTTAGAAATTACTAATGTTAGGAGGCACCCACTATTGCTAAGGGCACCTTGACAGGGTTTTATTAAGTTTGGGTTTAAACTAATTATAAATATAAACTAAACACAAAACCCCTCTTGTTTTCTTATTTTGATTGACCAAGAGAGAGAGAAAGCAAGAGAGAGAAGGCCGACCAGGATTGGAGGTAGAGAAACTCCAAGTTTCTCTTGAAGGTTCGATTGAGGAAGGATCGTGTGCATAAGAGAAGGGGCTAAAGGTTTTAAGAGCATGTATTCTTCTTCTTCCTTGCGATTGCAGAGAAAGTTTTCCTTTGAGGCAAGTAGTAACTTGCTCTTTTAGTGTAGATTTAGGTTATTCTCGTGATTGTTATGCTTCCTTAATGATTGAATGCATAAAAACCTAGTTAGTATGTTGTATATAGGTTGTTGCATGTGAATCATATGAAAGAGTGCATGAAATTCCCTAAACTATGAGGTATGCATGTTTTTAATGGTTAGAATGCATGAAAGCTATGCATATGTGATGAATATATGAATTCCTAATGTTTACAGGGGTGAAAACCAAGTTTACACGGAGTTTGAATGAAGAACAAAACCCAAAATCGCGGAAAAACCCAGGTGATATCAATACCCACAAAGCAGGTATCGATACCAGCTTGAACCTGTTCGACAGGTGATGCTGGTATCGATACCAGGCTCATGTGGTATCGATACCAGAGCGGTATCGATACCAAACATGGCTGGTATCGATACCAGCCACGCCTGTTTCGCACATCAAGGTTGGTATCGATACCAACCAAGCTGGTATCGATACCAACTGACCTGAAGGCCACAATTAAGCTGTTTTTGTGTACCTAATGAAATGTGGCTCTTATTCAATGAACATCATGATATGTAACCTACAGATTATATGTAAATATGTGTTTATGAGCAAGGAATGCATGCTTAAACTCTTGGTTGTATTCTTTCATGATGATAAACACTTGTGGACACAGAGAATATATAAGAAACCTCCATAAGCTTGATGTGTGCTTCAAACAACTTGTTTGGCTTGTGTGCAAACATAGTTTAGGTCCTGTATAGGCTTGGTCCTCTCCAAGCGAGGTCTATGGAATCGCCAAGTGAGATCTATGGAATCGCCAAGTGAGATCTACGGAATTACTTGACACGTAAGTAACGCCGTTAGGGTTACCAGTGTTCGGGGGATAGATTTCGAGGCGGTTCATCTGATTCACGTGGCGCACAGCCAGTGTCTCGAGTGAACTACAGGGACGGGTGAAACGTGGGTAGTAACTAGAGTATACCACTTGTTGCAAAAACTTAATCTTAACTGAATATCATAAAACACCACAACCGTCTTTCTATGCATCTCTTTAAATTTATTTAATCTTTTATCTTGACATATCTTATGCTATAATGTTAAAACACTCTTATGGAGCTCATGGTTATCCTGAATCTAAGCCAAGGAAACTAGTGAACTTACTGGCTAAGTTTTGACCTAGCACCATTAATCTTTTCAGGTCCAGATCATTAGGCGAATACACAGTAGCAGTGGTGCTCGTAAGGTAAGAATAAGTCTTTAGAGTTTCCTAGATTTCCGTGAAGACATTAGTTATTCTTTTAATTAAGTTTAGTTTAGTTTGCACACATATTTAGTCCACTATTCTTTGAGAAAATTCGTTTATTAATTTGTTCATTTGATAGCTTATCTTTAAGTTAATAAAGTTTATTTCAACTTTATTTTACTTGTGTATTGAATGTGAGTGTAAGTTTCTTGTTAGCTTGTTATAACACGTACACCCTAGAGCTACAGGTTGTTAATGGTTTAGTGGGAATGCCTGGTTCTCATTGAGTAGGGGTTGCAGACCTAAAATGTGAAGGTGGGGCATTACAGTTGGTATCAGAGCCTCAGGTTCAAAGTCCTAGAGGGAGTTGTGATGAGTTAGGTTGATGTTTGTGACACATAGGCACATCTTATAACACGTTTGAATGTTTTGCTTGTCTTTGTGTGGTTGTTGCTGCTTGAGTAGTCTAAGAGTTAGACTATGTTCTTTGAGTCGGTAGTTGGGTTTTGAATTTATTCTAGATGGGCGAGTACAAGGAAATAGGTAGAACTGTATCATTTTTAGGTACCGACATTAGCAGAGTAAGTGGAAACACCTACTTAGTTTTGGTTGTGTTGAAACCTCAAGTGTTTAGGTTTTACCCTACATTTGGAAGTTTGGTGAAACTGTGTGTTTCACCCCTGTAATGTAAGAGTTGAGAAAGCAACGAGCACCTTAGTAGAGGAACTTGTTATATAGTAGATGTTGATTGTCCATATTGGAATGGGATTTATACAGGTATGAAATAGATGCACTAGATGTAGATGTGCAGGAATGATGACTGCCAACCTTATTGGCAATGGTTTGAGAGTAGTAGCCCAAGGACAGAATGAGGCTATAGACTAAAAACTAAACAATGAGGTGTGAAGATCTTTTTGTTAGTGGTATCTCTCATAGGTTAAAGGATATTAGTAAATAGTATTTATGGGATTCAATAGTCAGTTGTGGATGACTGGACTTCTTCTCAGATCGTTTTTATAGATCAGAATGGTTGAGATGGATATTAGGCATGGATTGGCTTGTTGCATACTGAAAGTCTAAATGCCCTACGGTTAATGGATTTAACCGTATGTCAATGTGACTATAGTTAAGGATCACACTATCACCTAATTAAAAATTACTAAGGTGATAAGAGTAAAACAAAAATCTCCAACTAGAGTATTGACTTATTCGATTCTTAATATGCGGAATTAAAAACAAGAATCGAATATTTCAATCTCACAACAAGTGTGAAAATATGCACAAAAGATTTTGTTAACGAGTAAAACCCAAATTGGGAAAAACCCGGAGACCTAGTCCAGCAAAAATCCACTAAGACTGTGTTTGATAGCAGAGAAATAATTCCATGGAATAAGGGTCATTTCCATGGAAAAGGTTCCATGGAAACTTCTTCCATGGAAATATAGATTTCTCTGTTTGATTGTCTTTTGTTATTCCATGGAAACTTAAAATTCTTTTGTTTGATTGTCAACAATTTTTCATAGAAACGGCCATTTTTTTAATTTTTAATAATTATAAAATTGCAACAAAATTAACTAAATATTATATTACATAACTACTTGAAAAAAAAAATCAATCTAATACATAATATTTTATTATAAAATAATAAATAATAATAATTTAATTTAAAATATCAAACTAATAACTGTATCTTTTGAATATTGTATTAGTATTATTATTGTGTATTATTAAACTCTATCTTAACCCTAATGGCATGTTTGGATCGCAGGAATGGAATCACTTTCCTTGGAATATGATTCCAAGACTGCGTTTGGTTCGTGGAATCATGCCGGAATCACATTCTCGAGAATGTGAGATTCCCTCATTTAGGCGGAATGTCAATCCTGTAGGGGGGCGTGGGTTTGTGATTCCCATTCCCCCAGAATCAAACAAATAATTTTTTTAAGACGAACATCCCCTTATCAATTTTTGTTATTTACAAAGCTAACCCCATCAAGTTTGGACACCTCATTAATAGGCTTTTTTATTCTAAACGTAGCTTTTTTTAACCCCAAAACTGTCTAGAAAGAGAAAGTGGAGAAGAAGAAACAAGAAGAACGAGAAGTGAAGGTCTCGACTCCTACAAGGTACGATGATACCCTATTTTTTCTCTTTTTAGTTTAAGTTGAAGAATAGGCTGATTAAGGTTAATCTTTGTATCCTTCTCTACTCGTTCCTTCTTCCGTTTTTTAAGAATAGGCTGATTAGGGCTAGTCGAATTTTAATCTTTCCCTCCGAGGGGATTCAATCTCCCTCCCAAAAATTCTATCTCCATCCATCACTAGATCTTGGAGAAAATAGACTCACAAATTAAAACGATAGATATTATTTGATTTGGTTTAATCTTTTAGCTTATTAGGAGATCAAGTACATGGAAAGCTCCTGGGTATACATCACGCCTCAATATCGATTATGTGACATTTATACATAAGTTGAACTCTCAAACGTAACATTCTCCTTCTTCCACATGGGAAACTCATCTTTTAAGTTATTACTTGTCCTCCTTCAGAATTTTACCGTGACACTTTTTACTCAATCTGTATTTGTATCTTACTCCAACTTTGATCTAAAAACTCTTGATAAAACACAGGAAAGAACCCTCTAAAGTACTAGCATCAACCCAGTTTGTCTTTCTTAATCATGCACCATAGAGTTCGTATATGCTTTATTTTATTTTTTTATAAGATGGAGTTAGAGGTGATATAAGTACTGAGAGCAGTGATAAACTTCAATATAATAAAGGAGAACAGAGGCAGTGAGTTAAGAAATATTCCCTTTGAATGGAGGCTGTTGCGCAAAGAATGATCTTACAAGAGAGTTGTAAAAAAAACACTGTCTAAGGGAAGAATAAGCCAAACAAATTCAACACTGAGCTCCAATCCCATGTTAAGGATCAATAGTATATTGTACATAAGTCATCAAGGACAGAATCATACGATTTCCACATAAGCAGGATATCTTCCTAAACCAAAAAAATCATTTAAACTAACTTTTTAATTAATTTGTAGGATCAAAATAAACAATATATCACATGAAACAAGTGTGGCATAATAAACCGAATAACTTGTTTAATTAATTTGATACACATTACTAACTTCGATCCTCATCATAGTTAAAAGAACATATCTAAATAAAATTCTGCCTTCGGGCATGATTTCCCCTGGTTAGATTTTCTTGCTTTAGCATTCTGTCCCCAAGTATAAAAGCGATTTTACATAGTAGTCTTATTATAGTGTTTCCTTATATGTCTTGTAGAAAGAACTTATTAATAATGCTGGCTTAATGTTAGATAAATTATGCTTATATTTTTTAATTATGCTTTATATTTTTTTATGGTCAGAATTATATATTAAACTTAAGCCTCTGACATATATGGTAATATGGTTGATATACAGTTATGGCTTGTCTAATGTTATCAAGGAAGAAAACAATTATTATCCTGCTTGAGACTTTGAGGTCTATACTAAATGTTGTAGTACAACTTTATGTCTACATGCTTGCACAAGCTGAATACCACTATAGGAATCGCATCTTAAGATCAACTCCCTCTTTAATTATTGATGTACGGAAAGACAATATATATAGAATGGTTTGGTGTAGTGATAAGAAATGCAAAGAAAATCTTCGCATGGACATGCACACATTTATCAAATTTTATATGTTCCATGTTGCGGACTATTGGGAGAGTAAATGATATACAATATGTTTCCGTAGAGGAGATGGTTGCAATGTTCGTGCACATACTTGCACACCACGTAAAAAATAGAGTTATACAAACGAGGTTTATGCTTTCTAGAGAGACGATTAGTAGATGTTTCAACATTGTGTCAAATGGGGTCATACTTTTACAATCACATTTGCTTAAAAAAACATGAAGCAGTCTCTGAGAACTCAACTGATGTCAAGTGGAGGTGGTTTAAGGTACATAATTTTGTTTCCGTTATCTTTTTGAGGTTGTGTTTTAAGATTAATTAAAAGATTTACAATGTCTTACATACCATCATTGATGTAGAACTGTTTGGGGGCATTAGATGGGACGTATATAAGAATCAAGGTTCTAGAAGAGGACAAACCTACCATACACGAAAAAGTGATATTTCTACCAATGTCTTAGGAGTTTGTTATCAAGACATGCAATTCATCTATGTTCTAGCAGGTTGGGAGAGATCTGCTGCGGATTCTCGTATTCTTAGGGATGCTGTGAGTAGAAGAAACGGGTTGAAAGTCCCTCACGGTAATTTAATTCCATTCTTTCACTAGTCTTATTTGGGGAATGATTATGGTCATTCATGTCTCTCCTAATACAGGGTATCATTTGCATGTATTAGGTTGCTACTATCTCGTTGATGCTGGATATCCTAATAGTGAAGGATTTCTTGCCCCATATAGAGGCCAACGGTATCACTTGAATG
The DNA here is from genome assembly GCA_002174775.1 of Macleaya cordata. Lineage (NCBI taxonomy): Eukaryota > Viridiplantae > Streptophyta > Magnoliopsida > Ranunculales > Papaveraceae > Macleaya > Macleaya cordata. Next base: position 4,965 of record MVGT01004546.1, on the reverse strand, counting down.
AATGGAGAGATGGACACCAACCTACTACACCGGTAGAATTTTTTAATATGAAACATTCAAGTGCTAGGAACGTGATGGAAAGGTGTTTTGGTTTACTGAAGCTTAGATGGGCCATTTTGAGGAGTCATTCATTTTATCCTGTCAAAACACATAGTCGGATAATTATGGCATGTTGTCTTCTACACAATTTTATACGACAGGAAATGCCTCTAGATCCATTAGAAAATGTGTTGGATTCACACATGTCAAATCATAACAATTCACATGGTGATCCAAACTTGTATATCGATTCATCCGAACAATGATCAACACGAAGGGATGAGTTAGCATCCCAAATGTTCAATGAGTGGAGGGCATCTAGGAATGCATAATTTATGTGTATGTGTTTTGTTTTCCTTAACTGTACTTTTGTATTTTGTTTGAATTTAAAACATTTGTGGGAATTAATGCTATAGTCTTTGCTTATTTGTTTGGATTAAATTTTATGCTTTCTTTTATGTTGTTTAATATGTCTCCTTTGAATATTAATTGCCATTAAAGTGCGGTGCTTATTAATTATGGATTAGGATGGATTCCGAAGGGCGTGGTAAAGCTACCAAACATCAATGGACAACTAAAGAAGATGATAAATTAGTTGAGGCTCTTTCTGAACTTGCTGTTAGTGGGCACTGGAAAGTAGATACCGGTTTTCGAACCAGATATCTACAACAATTAGAAAAGATGATGGAAGAAAAACTGCCAAATTGTGGACTCAAAGCAATACTACAAATTAAGTCACGTATTAGACTCATCCACTTGCCAGGGGGCTCAGAAAAGAACCATTCCCACATTACGAATCTTTGTGCAATATATTCTTACAGGATAGGGCAAGTGGGAAGGATGTAGGGACACCAGCTGACGAGGAAGAAAAAATTGACACTGATGAAAATAACAATTTCAACTTGGATGGTGATGGTCTTGATGGCCTTGATGGTTTTTTTGACGGGGATAATGATACTGGTGAAACACTATACTAATGAGCAAGCATCTTCCCTTGCTAATTCCACAACAAGGGTCACGAAATCTGGTAAAAAGAAGCATCGTCGTCAATCCGATGGATTTGTATCAAGTATGGGAAACATAGCAGGTGCATTTAACAAATTTATTGATGGAACAATGGGCCTCATGGATAAAATGGCTACAACTCTCACTCATAACCAAGAAAATGAGACTGCAACAAGAGTGGTAGAAAAACTAACCAAATTGGATGCCTTGAATGTTAATCAGATGTTAAATGCAGCTAATATCATCAACATCGACTCTTCCAAATCCGTTATCTTCTTAGCGCTTAAACCTGAAATACGTTTATTTTGGGTTTATAAGCTCATTAATCATCAGGACTAACATTTAGATGTAACAGCTTACTATATTTAGATTTTATGAAATAAATGGTGTTATTTGTAGTGGACAAAATTTTATTTCTTTTTTGAGCACCTTGTGCTAGAACTATATTTATAGTTTTTAGTAACTTTTGGACTTAATATGAAGGATGTTATTTAAGGTTCAATAAATTTTAAAGTAGAGAATTAGTAAGTTACATGATTCTTATTTATAGTTTTTGCATAATTTGATAAGTTCCTTCTTATTCTTTTATTCTTTTATAACTCCTTGACCACATATGTATATTATATGTTGGTCCTAGCACTATAAAGATTAATGGTGTTTTGAATTCATTTAATTAGTATATTTTTATTTTTAAATCCGTTATAAAGCAAAAGAGAATAAAAATCATGTCTATCTGAATCATCCAACGAGTATGACTTCCAACCTAACTCCATAATTTTTTGGGTAAATAAACCAACAGGTATGAGTAGGGTAAATAAGCCAACGTGTATGAATTATGAAAAACGACATATCACCCATGTAATGATTTTTTTTAATGTTTATTTTTAGTAGTACACATTTAGAAGGTTAAAAGAGAAAAATTAGCTTTTTTTAGATTTCTTTTCCTGCATGAACCAAACACTATAATAGGAATGTGACAGGAACTATATTCCTATTCCTGGTTGAACCAGGGAATATGATTCCCAGGAATAACATTCTAGGAATGTGATTCCCAGGAATGTGATTCCATTCCTACGATCCATGGCATAAAGACAATTAAACGGATTACACATTTACACCTATCAAGAGCAGGTGGCTGTTCAACCTCATCTTCATCTTTTGTGTTTGCAACGGCGGACTCCGACTCCAACACCACTGCTGCTACCACCATCGTTCCACCTATTATGCCTTCTTCTTCAACAGATCTTACAGTTCCCTCCCATCTCAATTTCTCTCACCGTTCCTCCCATCCAGTCTGCTTTCTTCTACAACAGATCTCAGATTTTTCTTTCCTCTTTGAAATTGTTAAATTTTTTCATGCTTAAAATGGGGTTTTTCCCTTGATAGTAAGAGAGTCGATAGTCTCATGGGTCGTGGATGCAATTCCCTGAGTTCCGTGGAACTCTATTCCTTGGGGGTGGCAATGAATTAAAAACGGCAAAAACGAAGGAAATAGATCACGGGAGGAATTGGTTCCGTGAAAATGTAAAACGTGTCAAACAACCAAATTTCTCTCATTTCCACGGAAAAAGCATTAATTCTATGGAATTAGGTGCTATCAAACACAACCTAAGAGTTATTGAAAACTTACCACCCGATTTACCACTCGATGGACACGAATTACAACTCCCTCTACGCTCCAACAGCTACGGTGTACAGTTCTTCCACAAATTCGAACTCCACGAATTTGCCTCTTAGTTGATTATCAATTCTCATGCATACAACTTGGAGTCCACCAAGCCAACGTGAACGAGTTATGCATACAATCCGAATCCATGAACTAACGCCTCCCGCAAATTTGATGCGTCTCCAACTTGAACTCCATAAGTCCCGTACCTTGAACCACTACTCGACTCCTCGGGTACATTACCACAAGCTTGATAGTTCAAGCTCAACCACCGGAAATCCACCGGCAACAAAACTCAGGTTTTGAGTTAAAATGGGAAGTATTAAACCATGTACAACAAGCTTGGAAGCTAAAGGATTAGAGTTGAAACTCTCCAAGAACTTGTTGTTGAATAGGATGAATGGTTGATTTAAACATGAATGAATCAACTCCATTTATAATGGTGAATTCTAGACATAGATCTGAAATGCACTAAGTGTGATGAGTACATCTCTAGATCTAGATCTAGAACACACCATTAGTAATGAGTGATGTTCTTAGATCTAATCTATGACACCCTCACCCATTAAAAGTTGTTTCCCGCGCACACATGTTCTTCCCTAAAACATGAATGGAGAAAACAACTCATAAAGGTACTTTCCAGCTCAAAATGACAACCCAGATTTGCGGATCTGGGTGACGGTATCGATACCGTCATGGTGGTATCGAAACCGTGCAGCATCTGTTGAAGAAAGCCAGCAAGTGGTTTCGATACCGTGAGGGGCGGTATCGATACTGAAACTCATCTGTTCCCAGGAGAGTTTTGGTAACGATACCACCTAGTATGGTATCGAAACCAAACGTTGTCTGTCAGCAAAGCCAGTTTTGGTATCGATACTATAATGTTGGTTTTGAAACCAAAACTCATCTGTTTAATAGATGCGTTTTGGTTTCGATACCAACAGAGCGGTATCGAAACCAAAAATGTCCTAAAGACACTTTTGAAGTGATATCGAAAGCGCAGGGTTGGTATCGATACCAAAACTCATCTGTTCAAATAGATGAATTCTGGTATCGAAACCAACAGGGCAGTTTCGATACCACTAAGCTGTTTTTCAGAAAAATTTTCTTTTTAGAACTTTTGAGCTTTGAAAAAACTTTTCTTTGGTCAAGGAGAAACTAACCACCTATAGTCCTTCGATATCTAAGTCATTTACCATCCTAAGATGATTTCCGGTGGTGAGTTGAGCTTCTTAGAGTCTTTTCTTCGCAACGAACCGAACGACTTACTAACTCTAACTCAAGTTACATTGACCTTCTTAAGTTTACCTTTGACACAAAATTCGACAAACATGACATGAGTGAACTCATAGACCTAACAATCTCCGCCTTTGTCATTTTCGTGACAAAGCCATACATAAGAAAATAGTATAAAGAACCTTCCCCATTACAACTCGTATTTTCTTAGACATGACTCAATAGAACTTAAAACACGGATTGTATAAAACACCATGTTTCCTGCAAATGCTCACAAAATAAGTCAAGGAATATTATAAAACACTAAGTACATACCTTGAAGAATGTTTAGAGCATTTAATGAGAGTGGAGATAATATCTCTCCCCCTTTGTCAAAGCTTCTCCCATCTTAAGATATCTTCCAATGGTGGTGAGTTGAGCTTTGCACAAGTCTTCTCTCCTTCAGTATAAATCTTCATTGATTAGAAATGTAGAGACAACTTGCTAACTCTCATTGACCATATTGAATTCGATTTGACACGCAAATTAACAAAACCCATGAGGGAACTTATGGACCTTACAATCTCCCCCTTTGTCAATTTCATGACAAAATCCATTCTTAAGCTCATCCATTCTTAAGCTCAATGAGAGATAAAAGACATAACTCCCCTAAATAAATAGAGACATTAAACTCTATGGGATATCTTTAACTTGTTTTCTGCACATGTCCACAAGACACATCAAGGTACCATAGAAGTCATGAATATAAATTCTGAATAAGTTTACTCTCCCCCTTGATGAGTGCTACAGGAATCTCTCCCCCTATGTGATATATCTCCTATCACATAGTACTCTCCTTGCAAAGTCAATAACACACAAGTCTCCCCCTTTTTGTCATAAATAGACAAAGGATATAAGACAACAAAAGTACAAGAAAAAACTGAGAAAGATAATGTACGGAAACTGAAAGTCTAATTTCACCCTACGGTTAATGAATTTAACCGTATGTCAATGTGACTATGGTGAAGGATCACACAATC
>MVGT01004097.1:105762-116407 GCA_002174775.1 Macleaya cordata | reverse complement strand
ACAAATGGTTTGGGAAAAAATTGGGGTGGACCGACCCTGGCGCGACACGTGGCGACGCCCGGGGTTAAAAATCCTACGGTTCCTCGCCTGAACCGGTTCTATTCCGAGTTCGGGGTTCCCGGAGATTTGGTTCTCTTCTCGTTCCGACTTTGAGCCGAATTTTGGGCCAATGGAGTGAAACCTGCTTAGTCACATTAAAGCAAATTCTTCGTTAAATTTTGCACGTAAATCGAGGTGCGGCCAAAACAGGTATTTTCCGTGGTGTGCGAAAATTTGGCGTCTACACCGTCGAAATTATCTTCACTAATAATTGCTTACGTTTAACCATCTCGCTAACAAAGTGAAAATCAATTTCCACATGCTTGGTACGTGCATGGAATACAGGATTCGCCGTTAAATATGTCGCGCCAATGTTATCACACCATAATGTAGGGGGCTCTGAAAAGTAATACCAAGTTCGCGAAATAAAGAAACCAACCAGACGACTTCAGTGGCAGCACAAGCTATAACATGATATTCCGACTCTGTACTTGATTTGGCAACCGTCTTTTGCTTCTTTGAACTCCAAGAAATTAAATTGTTACCCAAATAAATTGCATAACCACCTGTAGAGCGTCGTTTATCGATATCCCCACCCCAATCAGCATCAGAGAAGGCTGAAAGTAGAGTAGGAGAGGTAGAGTAAAACTGAAGGCCATGAGATACGGTATCCTTAAGATAGCGCAAGATCAGTTTAACTAGAGCCCAATGATCAAGAGTGGGCCGTTGTATGAACTGACAGGCCCGATTCACAGAGAACGAAATGTCTGGCCTAGTTAATGTTAAATACTGAAGAGCCCCTACTATACTACGATAGAAAGTAACATCAGAGAACAGTTCACCAGACTCCTTCGATAATCTCGTTGAAGCAGCAATAGGAGAGGAGATAGGCTTGTAATCAGTCATTTTAGCACGTTGAAGAAGATCCACTGTATATGTGTGTTGAGATAAGACTAACCTTTGGAATCCGTAGTAGCCTAAATCCCTAAGAAATAGTGCAGAGGACCAAGATCCTTTAAGGCAAATTCGGAACTTATTAATGTAATGATTCGTTGAACCATTAACGGCTGATTGCTGGTAATCAAAATGTCATCAACATATACTAACAGATAAATTAAAACACCATCCTTTGTATATATAAATAAGGAAGGATCAGTTTTAGAGCCCTCAAAACCAATTGTGCAGAGGTAGGTGCTTAATCGATTGAACCACGACCGGGGAGACTGTTTTAAACCATAAATGGATTTGATGAGTTTGCACACATAATTAGGATGACCAGAATCTGCAAAGCCTGGTGGTTGACTCATATATACAACGTCATCAAGAACACCATTTAAGAAAGCATTATTGATATCCAGTTGACGAATCAACCATTTTTGAGAAACTACCACAGAGATAATAGCCCGTAGAGTAGTGAATTTGACAACTGGACTAAAGGTATCAATATAATCCAAGCCGAACTGTTGATTAAAACCTTTAGCGACTAACCGTGCTTTATAGCGGGCAATAGTGCCATCAACATGACGTTTCAAAGCAAACACCCACTTACAACCAAGAACATTCATTTGAGGAGTGCAGGGTACCAAAGCCCATGTTCCTTGTTGTATTAAAGCATTTAATTCCGTAGCCATAGCTGCACACCATTGGGCGGATTTTACAGCAGCGTTGACACACAGGATTCGATGAAGAGAGAGCCGAGGTTGCACAAAGCATAGGATACCGTGAGGAGGTGAAAACCTTTTTCTTAAAAATACCATGTTTGGACCTGGTTTGCATGGGAGGAGAAAGGGCCTGGTCAGTATGTGGAGGTAAAAGTGGGTCTTCTTGAACTGGTGGTGGGTCTGCTAGTACAACCGAAGGAGAGGAAGGTGGTGCCGGCGGGGGAGAAACAACAACAGGCAGTTGTGCGGATGGCGTAGGTACAGGCTGTGGTGGCGGAGGCAAAGGTGGTGGCGTAGCTGAAGAAATCTGTAATGATGGAAGAGAAACATATTGGGAGGAAGAGGCCGAGTCAGCTTGAGTAGATTTGAGATCTGTAAATGGGAAAACATTCTCATTAAACGTTACATGACGAGCAATAATGATCTTGTTGGTGAGCGAATTCCAACATTTATACCCATGATGACGAAAACTATATCCGAGAAAAATACAACGAGTCGACCGAAAATCAAGCTTGTGTTGATTATATGGCCGAATATATGGGAAACACTCAAAACCAAACACCTTAAGAAACTGATAATCTGGTGTTACTCCAAATAAGACTTCCATTGGTGATTTAAGTTGCAACGTTGGAGTAGGAAGCCGGTTAATTAAATACACTGCAGCTTCAAAAGCATGGTGCTAGTAAGATTGGGGAACCCGACCATGAGCAAGCAGTGTGAGGCCAGTTTCAACTATATGCCGATGTTTGCGTTCAACGGAACCATTTTATTCATGCGTATGAGGACAGGTGACACGATGTGCAATCCCATAATTACCAAGAAAAGTATGAAGATGTTAGTATTCACCTCCCCAATCGGATTGTATTTGTTTAATTTTGCGATCAAACAAGTTCTCCACAAGTAACTTGAATTTGTGAAACACGACATAGGCATCAGATTTTAACTTTAAAGGAAATATTCAAGAAAACTTAGAATAATCATCCATAAACAGTACAAAATACCGAAAACCATCCACATTACCAATCGGAGCCGGACCCCACAAATCCGTAAATATTAAATCTAAAGGTGCTTGTGAAATAGAATTAGTCATAGACAAATGAAACCGATGAGTTTTTCCTAACTGACAGGACCCACAAATTTGACTACCACGACCCCCACTAACTGGAAGAGCATGTTTATGCAAAACAAATCTAGCAACTCGATCCGCCGGATGACCCAACCGTGAATGCCAAATATCCACAGAAATTCGTTCACCAATGCCGACAAACTTGTCCGGCGGTTTATTCTAGGCTCCATGAATTGGTAAGTGATATACACCATCCTTACTCTCGCCGCGTAGTAGAACTATCCCCGTGCGTTGGTCCTTAATAAAAAACACATCAGGATATAACTCAAAGTCAGTATGATTGTCACGTGTAAACTACTGAACAGACAGTAAATTTTTCTTGATAGAGGGTACACGTAAAACAGTAGTCAAGCGAAAAATACGAGATGAAGTACGCAATAGTGAAGAACCAATATGAGTTATCTCCAAACCTGATCCATTCCCCACTTTGACGATATCAGAATCAGAATAACCATTATGGGAAGACATAACACCCAAGTCCGGCGTGACGTGATGTGTAGCACCAGAATCAGGGAACCATGATTGATCGGAGTCTTGAGCATTGTGAGCAGCAAACATAGCAGTGGCATTTGAAGGGTCACTCAAATGATTATAACAGTCCATGGCAGAGTGTCCCATCCGAAAACAAATCTGACATTGCACCGGAGTATGGCTGGGATAACCCGAAGGGAAGGGATACTGTGGTGGAGAAGGGAAACCAGGAGCACCATTAGAACGATTATAATTGGAATAATAAAAGTTACCTCGACCACGACCATAGCCACGGCCACGAAATCGACCACGCCATTGGCCACGCCACCGGAAACTAGAGTCAGAGGTGCGGTTATTGCGAGAACCCTGGGGAGCCTGTTGTTGTTGAGTTTGAGAGACAGAATTGACCGTGGGTGCAGCCACATCAACCACAGGAGCAGCAACAGTAAGGCGAAGCTCTTGGCTTATAAGATAACCCTGTAAATCATCAAAAGTCACGGGAACAGGACGAGTAGTCATGCTAGTAACAAAGGGACCATATTCAGGTCCTAAGCCACTTAAGACATAAAGAACCAAGGCACAATCAGTAATAAGTTGAGAAACCACAGCCAAGCTATCCGCAAGATTTTTTATTTTTACTAAATATTCAAGCACAGTAGAGGTTCCTTTCGTAGTATTCTGAAGTTGGTGCGTGAGTTGCATCACTCGAGCTTGAGAAGGGGAAGCATACAAATGCTCCAAATGAAGCCACGCTTCTCGTGACGTAAGAGACCCAACAATTTGGGCATAAACACCTTCATTAAGAGATGAGTAAATGGCACTAAGAAGCAATTGATCTTGCTTCACCCAATCACGTACACTGGATTAACAGGGACGGTTCCCGCAGCGTCCATTTCAGTCGTAGACAAAACACGAGAAGGACAAGGTGTCGATCCATCAACATAGCCATACAAGGCATGTCCACGTAAATAGGCAGTAAAATGAGACTGCCAAAGGAGATAATTTTCACCATTAAGCTTGACGGAAATAGTTTGAGAAAGAGTGGAAGACGCCATGAAAACAGTAGAAAACTTAAATAGGATCTAGACCTAAACTTCTGATACCATATGAGAACACAAGATTATACTAAATCTCCACTTACCTCTGGAGACTCCCTTACATCATATATTTATAATAAGATGGTTACAATTTAAGATAGATACAAACTCTCTAAGATATACTTTAGTAAAGATATTCTACAAAACAGAAACCACATGCAAAGGTTATCTACAAAACAAAGGTTGCATGTATGAGTTATCTATGTATGGGATGAGAGATCAATCCGTTAGTAACCAAATCTTGGTTGGCTTTATCACGTGTGCTGATAGAAGCCCAAAAATGCCTCGATCACCTCAAGAAGAAGAAGAAAAAGGCTTGTTGTAATGGAATTTGATTCCGAACTGATTAAAAGAAGTGAGTAAGGTAAGCAAAATAACATGATTTTAGGGTTTATACAAAGAAAAAGAAAAGAAAATAGAGAGAAGGAGAGAGGAAGAAATTCCCTAACTTCAGCCTCCGGCGAGCACCGCTCCGTCCAAAACTCGATTCTCCTTAAGCTCACGGTGATTTTGGAGAAAAAATATTCTCTGTAAAAGGGGTGTGACGGAGAGAGGAAGAGTTTTAGTCGAGCCAAGAAAATAAGCCACTCAAATCATGTTTTTGGCTCACTACGTGTCGAGTGCATCCATCGTCTGCAAAACATAAAAACAATGGTCAGGATGGAGAAGCCAAGTTATATAAGGGGCTATATATCCTCCCTCTTTTTGATTTTGTCTTAAAACTAACATATTATCATACCTAAACTACCCTTATGTCCATTCAAAACGTAAACACTAACTACTTTTTTGTTTTGTATAGAGTGGTGACATGGTAGAAAGAGAAAATAATGCTTTTTAAAATAAAAATTCTATAACTTTTAATCTATAAATCAAATTTTGACAAAATTTATATTGTTGGAAAGTTTAAGACCTTCAAAATGAGACCAAACAACAATATCAAACTCAAAAAGAAAAAAAACCTTTGTAACTCAACTATGTAAATAGATTGTATAATAAAAAAATCTATAAATTATGCAAGTTGTAATTTGCATAAGCTATTTTGCCTACTTTTGAGCATCTGCATTTTTCTAAACCTCTACACAAACAGATTGCATAATAAAAAAACCCAAAAATTGCATTTGCATAGTTAAGAACCTATGCAAATTACAACTTGCATATGCAAATTATAATGAGTTTTTTCTGGAGTTTTTTTTTTTGAATTTGATATTCATGTCTGATCTTGTTTTAAAGATCTTGAAAAATATTTTATAACGGTTTAAATTTTGTTTAACGCCGATTTATATTTTAAAAGTTATGACCATTTTTATATTAAAATTCATTAAAAGGGGTTTGCTAACGTGCACCACTGTTATTCTGCAGATGATTTTTCTTTCTTTTTGCACCGCGCTAACGTGCACCGTGGACTGTTCATGCATAAAAAAAAGAAGCATATCCTCCACGTCATTTTTTTCCCATACAAGGGTATGTTATTGATATTCTCATAAAATAATAGTGCCTTCTTCAAAACGATAACGATCAAAATCAAATATCAGTACTCTGATGAATATCTATTAATAAGAACCGTTACTCACGCATGCAAGATAACTCAACCAAAAGCTCTGATATAAATCTAGGGTGTTGTCAAAAGAGTTCCTCAAAATGTTTGGTGGATGGACAGGTTAGGGGTGGATCAAATTTTCTAAGTTGGTTAGGGGGATGGATTTAGTTTTACTAGGGGAGTGGTTCTCTAGAAATGTGATAGTAGATTTCCACCCAACCCTAAAAAAACCTCAACCCTAAAAAAAAATCATAACCAAAAATATGCCGGCCACCACCACCCCTACTTCTTTCTTCTTCTTCTTCACGATCGCATTTTTTTATTTTTAATTTTTTCTTCGAACAAAAAAATTATTTCAGATTTAAAAACAAATCTGAAGAAGATGATCGAATTCACGGTCGAATTTAATTTTTTCTTAAAAAAAAAATTCAGACCGTAGAGAAGAAGAAGAAAAAAAGTCAGGCCTTTTTTTTTTCTTACCAAAAAATTGTTGTGAAGATGTTATTTGGAGTGGCTGGTGGTGGAGAAGTGTTGAAGATGATGGTGACGTTGGTAGGGGTGGGGTGTACTATTTAATTTTGGTGCGGTGAAGTGAGAAAGTGGGTGTTAGGTTAGTTTGCACCCACACCACTCCCTTAGTAAAAATAAGTAATAATTTGGATGGATAATTTTGGACTAAAAGTCCATTAAATTTGTCCATCCTCCAAACATTTTGGGGAACTCCTTTAACAACACCCTAAATCTTAGTTATACTAGTTTATGGATTGCATACAAAACAATAAAGTGAAAGATTCGTGCACTAACAATGAAGACCTACGGATATCTTCCTTACTACAATAAAACAAGTAGAGTATATCTACTTACCTCGATTGATGATCACGAGGAAGGATAGTTGTCACCTTCTATCCAAGCACACCAAAATCTTAAAGCGAGTCGTACAAAATAATGTAAGACTGCAACTAAATAATGGGTAAATGTGATGAATCGTATGCCTCCTTAGTATTTCTTTTATACCACGTTCAACATCACAAGGGGGTTTGCTACGGTGTAGTTACTAACATCCAATAAGATAATCTACATCCCATACCTGCAATGGGGTTTTAGTTAACCCCACATTAACAATCAATGGGTCACAAATCATGAGTTTATGTGGACCAGAATTTTAACACAAGGCACACGTGCAAAGTAGTTATTTCGTTGGATGGCCTCACTTTTTATCAAATGCCAAAAATTACCCTTGCATTGAATGAAAAATAATTTTGTTTTGAGATTTCTAATTTATCCAAAGAGGGTATTATTGTCAATACGTTGAGATCTTTACTCACCAAAAATCAGTTTATTCTAAAACTTCTAACCCCATCAAACATTGACTCTTTTTCTCATCGTTCATTTTTCACCGTTAATTTTTAAACAACTTCCAATCAATATTTGATGGGGCTATAAGTTTTAGAATGTGTTGTTTTTTTGTGAAGATGATCTACATGGTGAGAAGAACATCTTTACAAAATCTCAGCCCTTAGATCGACCTCACGTGGGCCCCACAAGAGCCTGTACACACATCCTGTATATTTAAGGCTGTAAGCTGATCTGAACTCATATATTTGATGGGGCTATAAGTTTTAGAATGTGTTGATTTTTGGTGAAGATGATCTACATGGTGAGAAGAACATCGTTACAAAATCTCAGCCCTTAGATCGACCTCACGTGGGCCCCACAAGAGCCTGTACACACATCCTATATATTTAAGGTTGTAAGCGGATCCGAACTCTTTGTTATATTACATTGTCATATCGACTTTGTTGCTNTATTTATCTTTAAGTTCTTTATAGATCAAGATGTTTTTCTTTTTTATATTTAAAAACTTAATATTTTTTTTTTCAAATATGCATTCACCCAAAGGCTTTTTATGTTTCTAACTATAATTTTCTTTTTGCATATGCAGGATGTAACGACCCATTTTCAGAAGCCCATGACCCATTGGTCATGGAGATCCAAATCCAAATGTCTTAACTTAACCCAAGTGGTTGGATTATTTTAACTAGGGTTAAGTCTTGAAAAGGTTAAAATACCTGGACATTTTTTTTTTCAAACAACGGTCCAATTTGTACTTGTAAAATCTGCCTAGACTTCATTTTAATTCCAAACTATACAAACCTTAGCTTAAAACGTCCATAAAAGTATAAGGTTTGTATCTATATTTTTGAAATATTTTTCTTGTACAAAATTTAACATAAAATGACAAGAAAACTAAAAATCGTTTTTATCAGGCAGGTTTGCTTCTATTTAGTCTAAAAATCTTAGAGGACTCATTTCAACTCCAAATCGAATTCCGTTTGGTGTTCTGGTAAGCAGACATAATTCTAAAACGTTTTTGTTTTGAACTTGAACTGATTCTTAACCGTTTGGTTCAGAAATTGACATGAATGGGGGTGTTCTGCTCAGGGCCACACACTTCCAGCATACCTAGTCCAATTTTAAAAATTCGAAAACCTAACTTCCAGACCTCCAAAATTCATGAAATTTAATTTACAGAGACCCTAGCTCTTATGAAAGTTTTAAGACTATCCGGAAACAATTCCAATTTTTAAATCAGGAGGAACGCCTATTTTACTCAAACTCATTCAGTAAACTATGGTTCATCACATAAAATCTACTAATTCAAATCATCCACACATGATGAAATAATTAAATCTAATTAAAACACATAAGAAAAATTTATGTCCCAATGATAATATAATTAATAAAGTTTCCACTAAAAGAAGAGATCACCTACTCAAGATCTCTTCTCAATCAGCGTCCTCCACACTATCCGTGAACCTACTCCCCGACGATGCCCTGCGTCACTGTGGGGACAAAGGATTCGTGGGGTGAGCTAAGCCCAATAAGAAGTTTCAAATAATATAAATATAAAATTAATTATTTTAAAAAAAATAGTTGAATGAAAAAAACCATATGTAATCAACAAAATGCCACGCTTTCCTTACCTGAAGCATGGCTAGAAAATAAGGTTTTTGTCACAGCAAACTAACTCACGTGTTACTGTAACAAAAATCAGCAAATAACAACGCTATTAACAAAAAAACGTTGCTGACAGATCCCCAAAAGCGTGACCTTTTGCATCCAGGAGCGTGGCTCTTGCATGGCCAAAAGCGCGTCCGAATCCACATGAACACGTTATGATAGAAATATATGCATCATGATCAATACAAAAATATTTTTTTTATTTATGTTTTTGGTTACCAGAACCTGCAGTTATCAAAACTGTCTTCCGCTGGAATCTACATTTTGTGGTCGGCTATCAGAGCCATATATATATATATATATAGAGAGATAATGGCCAAAACATCTAATATATAACTTTTTTAATCTATTTAGTACACAAGATTTTTAATAAGACTGGAATACCTTTTTTAAAGCTTTTTGAATCTGTTTAGTCCTTTTTAAACTTTTCTAAATCTATTTAGTCCATTCCTTCTTTTTTAATGTTCCTATTTTACCCTTATTATATTTGTCAATTACTTTTTCGTCTTTTTCAAACTTGTACACCTGTATGAGAAAGAATGTAGTTATCTTTTTTATTTTTAAACTTTAAAATGTTATATCTCTTCAACTAAAATTCGGATTTTGACAAAATTCATATATTTAGAAAGTACTTTTTGAGATCTTTAAAACTAGACCAGTCAAGAATGGTTTTCAAAAAAAAGAAATCATGAAATTTATGCAAAAAAGTTTTTGCATGAGTTCATGCAAAAATATTTTTGCATATGCTAAATTATTATGTGAAACGTTTTTGCATAGATCTATGCTAAATCATCTATGAAACATGATTTTGCATAGTTCCTGTAAAAATATTTTTGCATTGATCTATGTTGAATTTTTTCTTCGTCTCTCTTTTATCTCTTTCTCTTCTTTTCCTCTTCTTTCTCTTTCCTTTCTTTTCTCTCTTTCTCTTAGGTCCCTCTCTTCTATCTCTATCCTCTCTTTTCCTTCTTTTCTCTCTTTCTTCTTTCTCTTTTTTTTCCTAATCAGATCTTTCTCTATTTCTCTCTTATTCTCTTTCTCAAATTGTAGGATCTGATGAGCAGAGATATCTTGAAGGATGTTGGATTCGAGCCAATGTTTGGCACCATGAACTCTCTTCTTTAACTTGGAGGTTAAAGTACTAGTGTGTTTGACTCTCCTTAATTAATTAGCTAGGGTAACTAACTATCAGGGATTTGTCGCAAAAGAGAGAGAAAAAGAAGAGTAAAGTGGGGTTGTATGTGGTGAAACAACTGAAGAGATTGAAAGAAATCAAGAAAGAAAGAACAGATGGAAGGGCAGATCTAAAAAATAAATTAGTTAAAGGGCAGATCGTCCAAATTTTATTTTTGGACTAAATAGACTCATATAAAATTTATTGGGGTTATGCCCTAAAAACAACATGTTTGACATCTATGGTTATTTGGTTTATCATTAAGTTAATTTATCATTTTTAACATGCATGGTGAGATTAATAATTTCGATGAATTATTCATGTACAAGTGTTGTATGTGAGGAGAGATATGATTCATTAGTAAACACTTCGTTCGTAGTCTAAATAAACTACACGTTATTGGGAAGACTATAATATACTGAAGTCGATCACGTAAGTGATGTGATGTATCTCCATCACAGAAGTAGAGACTTCTAGACTTGTATATTGATGTATTTGGAATACATTGAACTAGATCGT
>MVGT01004097.1:75320-90011 GCA_002174775.1 Macleaya cordata | reverse complement strand
ATATATATATATATATATATATAAGGGAGGGACAATTTCTCCATAAACCACCCTAGGAGAAATTGTTGCCTCCTCCCCTATTCTATGTTCTAGTTACTTGTTAACAAAAGCTAAAAACCTTAACCTCTTTTAATATATTCAAGCTAGGGTTTAGTTTCAAGATCAAAAGAGAAGCAGTGAGGGTGATCCATTTCGGTAGATTGGAGCACAACAAAGAAAGCTTTGGTATAGTACCAACGTCAACCACGCTTCAAAGGTAACTATTCTTCCAACCTACTTAGATCCTTAACAACGGTTAAGAAATAATGGGGATCAATGATTAAGGTTTAAACTAATTTTCTTCTGCTGCCAGTTTAATTTTAAAATCTTTGAAAATTTTAAAACCAATTTTAAACTAATTTTCTTCCTGCCGGTTTAATTTCAAAGTAATATCAATTTTAGGTTAAACCAATAAAGAAATATCAATTAATATTGATCCATGGTCTTTATGTTAATAATCTAAAGCTCTATGATTGATAAGTCTATATTGGTTTTGGATTCAATCCAAGAAACCAGTAAAGAAATATCAATTAATATTGGTCAATGATCTTTATGTTAATAATCTAATTTGGATTGATTGTTAGTTTAGAATTAAATTTGCATGTTTTCTTTAATTAGAAATCACCGAAATAAGTCCCAAGAATCTTAGTCAAAAGGGTCAGTAACCAAATAGGCCTATTCTTATTTTGGCAGTAGCCTTTTCTTATTTTGGCAGAGACCTTTTCAATAATTAATTGTTTCCAAAACTTAAATTTATTCCTTTAAATCTTGGTTACTAATTTTGTTAATTTAGTTTTTGATTTGCTAAAATATTTTGGAGATATTGTTACTGATTTTGAAAAAAGGTCAAAATCTGTTTTATTTTGGAAAACCAAAATTATTTTGGCTATGGGGATGACGTGTTGGGATTCCAGTGGACATGGGTTGCTTTGTTTTGGTTTCTGACATAAATGGGCTTAGTCAGACCAAGCCCACCTTTAGTCTTGAAGTTCTTTAAAAAAAAGGGGGACATTGGCTCCATCAAACTATGCCCGGGTTTATCCTTGTGGGCTTAGTAGCTGGTGGGCCCATACCTAGTACAGTAAGGTTATGGTAGCAGGTTGGTCAGCCCGCCTAACCTGACCCACCGACCCGAGAGTCAGACCCATCTGACTCGGGTGAGTCAGATCGTCTGACTCACCTGACTCGTCTGACTCATTTAACTACGTCATTGCTTTTTATAATTCCCCATTGTATTCCGTCTTCATCTAGACAGATGATCAAAGGCACAATGGAATCCCCTGAATCGTCCAAAACCAGGCACACAAATGTGCAGGTAGTTCTTGACCAAGCATTACCTCAGATTGAAGAAGAACCACATGTTCTGCATGATCCTCCAGTTTTGCAAAAACAAGTGAATATGGATCAACCCGAACCACCGGTTCAAGCTGATCCACCTATTCAACCTGAGCAGCTAGAACTACCAGCTGCACCTGTTGCATTAGTGCCACCATTACCCCGATGTAGTGAGAGACCTAAGAGATTACCAGCCAAGTATGCTAAATACATACTACTGGGAGAATCTTTTGAATTGGTCCCTGATAGTCAGGATACTGAGCCCTCTAACTTCAATGAAGCAATAGATGACATAAATTCGAGATTATGGTTGGATGTTATGAAAGCTGAGATGGAATCTATGTATTATAATCAAGTTTTGGAACTTGTGAATCCATCACCCAATATTAAACCCATTGGGTGCAAATGGATTTACAAGAAGAAGAGAGGACCTGATGAAAAGGTTAAAACCTATAAAGCTAGGCTAGTGGCGAAAGGGTTCACTCAGAAAGAGGGAATCGACTATGATGAGACCTTTTTGTCAGTAGCTATGCTTAAATCCATTAGGATACTTCTTTCCATTGTAGCTCATTATGACTATGAGATCTGGCAAATGGATGTCAAGACAGCCTTTCTTAATGGCAATCTTGATGAGGACATTTATATGGTAGAACCAGATGCTTTTGTAGCAGACAACCAGGAGCATATGTTATGCAAGTTGGGAAGGTCAATTTATGGACTTAGGCAAGCTTCTCGAAGTTGCATCAGATTTGATCAGGCAATCAAGTCCATTGGTTTTGATCAACATCCTGATGAACCATGTGTGTACAAAAGGTTTAATGGTAATATGGTAATTTTTTTAGTCTTACATGTTGATGATATCCTACTCATTGGAAATAATGTAGGGGCACTATCATCAGTTAAAATTTTGTTGTCTAATCATTTCAGCATGAAGGATTGGGAGAAGCCAACTACATTCTAGGCATAAAACTTCTGAGAAATCGGAAATATACTTATCCCAAATTACCTACATAGATAAAATACTAGAAAGGTTCTCTATGCAAGATTCTGTCAAGGGTTTCTTGCCATACAAGCATGGCATTTCTCTTTCAAAGGATCAATGTCCTAAGACACCTAAAGAGAATGAAAACATGGAGAAAGTACCCTATGCGTCAGCAGTGGTTTGTCTCATGTACGATATGCTATGCACCCGACCAGATATTTGTTTTGTTGTAGGAATGGGCATTGGGCATCCGTAAAGCATATACTAAAGTATCTACTAAGAACTAAGAATTATATGCTTGTGTACGGAGGAACAAATTTAGTTCCAACCGGTTATGCAGATTCTGACTTTCAGTCAGAAGTTGACGAGAGAAAGTCAACTTCAGGATATGTGTTCATGCTTGGTGGTGGATCTATAAGCTAGAGGAGCATCAAACAGAAATACATTGTTGACTTTACCACGGAAGCTGAATATGTAGCTGTTAACGAAGCAGTATAGCTCAAGAAATTTCTAAGGGATCTTGTAGTTGTTCCGGAAGCTATTCTACCCATCGTCCTTTATTGTGACAATGTTGGAGCAGTTGCGAACTCTAAAAAACCCAGAGGTCACAAAGCCAATAAGCACATTCAGAGGAAATACAATCTTGTCAGAGATTGAACCTTAGCTCAACTTGAGATTGACTATGTGTTGAGTGATTGCCGTGTGGGATTCCGATGAGATTCCGATGGTCGGAAATTCACTGACCTACTACTATCCAAATTTCGACTGTCATATATGACGATCACTAATCTATCCCAAGATGATACACAACCAACTGTGCAAGCAGTAAAGAGAAAAGTTGAACATAAAAAATGCCTCTCACAACCGATCTGCAACTGGAGTTCTTTGGACTCCACCCTGCCTGTCAAAACGGCTCCTACTCCCAAAACATCCTTTGCAAAGGTTCTGTCCAATTCAATCCAAATCCCACTCAGTTAATTACCGATACCCTGTATCAAAGGCAATCATTTCTCCATCTGAATTAGTGAAGATGAGTTCCAAAAAGGACTTGAGGCTTGTAAAACCAACCTCATCGGGCGTCTGCTGTTGAACAAAGGTGATACCCCTTTGAAGATTGAGAGTCTTAAATCTAAACTTTTATATATGTGGAAACCTCTAGGCTCATGGAGAATCGTTCCTCTAGGCAGAGGTTTTTATGATATTCACTTCTCATCCAGAGAAGATCTGCACCGTGCGTAGTCTGTGGGAGCTTGGCTATTAAATCCGGGAGTCCTTCGACTTTCTCAATGGGTTCCAGACTTCCACCCAAATCGATAGAAGCAGACACACACTCAAGTCTGGGTTAAGATCTCAGACTTGAGCCAAGAGTACTGGCAACCAAAAACCATTTTTGAGATTGCAAGAGGTATAGGAATAGCAATTCAAATTGATCAAACCACAATTCAAAGAACATATGGGCACTTTGCCAGAGTTTTAATAGACGTTGATCTTCAAAAGGATCTACCAGAATTGTTACTGGTAGAAAGAAATGAATTTGCATTTTTGGTATCACTTGAATATGAAAGGCTTCCTGCATTTTGTCAAGCTTGCGGGGTTATCGGACATTCTGTTTCCTCATGTAAGCGTACAAAAAAGAGGAGGAATCTGTAGCTACGGGAAATGATCGTCCTCAATCTCGTGGCAGATCTAAAACGAGGGGAAAGATCAGCAAGACACAAGGAACAGAGGTCATTACTACTGAAGTTCCACAGATGCTGCAACTTGAACCTAAGGAAGCCATCCCACGCACAAATGAATTAACCACAGCTCAAAAGTCTTTGGTGATGGATGCACACCCTGCTACAGCTGCTGAACAGGAGAAAACAAAAAATCATCAAAATCAATTAATATTGATGAACCAACATCAGTAGCAGAGACTGTGGAATCGTCAAAAATGGATACTACTGAAGATGATGAGGCTTCCGGCCAACATGCAAGCAGCTCAGATCAGATCATTAAATCTCTTAATCCAGTTCCGAAATCCATATCTTGGGCGGATAGAGTCGAACAAGAGGAGGACGATAACTTTCAACCAGCTCTATCTAAATCTCAAAAGAAGAAAGAAAAAAGAAAGGAAAATTTCAGATACGAACGGAACAATACCCCATCAGATCAAGGGTAGGTGTATCTCCTCCTCCTTAATGATTATCTATTAGAACACTAGAGGGGTTGGTAATGAACCCACCCAAGCCCATTATCAAGAATTTCACTTCTCTACATAAACCCAGTCCCATGTTCATAGCTGAACCAATGATTGCTTTGTCTTCTATTCCGCAATCCTTTTGGAAATCGATTAGCATGACTCTTTTCATTGAAAGTAATGGGCCTCTTCCCTCTCTATGGGGTTGCTGCATAGCTGATGTATCCCCTACGATCATCTTTGTCTCTAGACAACAAATCACGATTGAGCTTGATGTGGAAAGCACATTAGTTTGGATTACTGCTGTTTATGCTAGCACTAGCCATGTCACCCGAAGAAAACTTTGGCTTGATATCACTAATATCAAACAGAATTTCGATGGTCCTTGGGCTATGGTGGGTGACTTCAACGCAGTCTTAGGATCACATGTAAAGCGTGGAGGAATCCTTCCCAAGCGCATCTCTTGCGAAGAATTCAATGCGATGTCCGATGTGTGTAACCTGTTACATATGGAAACTAAGGGGGCAGAATTTACATGGACAAATGGAAGGAGAGTGACTAGGCACACTGAAATGAGGTTAGACAGGTGCTTGTGCAATTTAGCGTGGCGCACATTTTGGAACTCTACCGATTGATGCACGCTTAACAGAATCGCTTCTGACCATCACCCACTGCTACTACTCGCTAATAGGCAGGTGATTTCTTACCCTTCACAATTTTGGTTTTACCCCACCATCTCTGAGGTGATCTCTCAATTCTGGGGTCAATCTTATTATGGTTGTCCAATATTCATCTTGAAAATTCAACTCAAAATTCAAAATGAAGGCTTCTCTGATGTTCTACATGATGATGAATTAAAAGCACAATGTGAGGTTCTTAAAGCTCTCTCTACAAAAGAAAACTTATGGCAGGAAAAATGTAGGATCAGCTGGGTTGAAGCCGGTGACAGAAACACACCTTTCTTTCATCGTAGTGCTCTTATTCGAAGCTCCCGTAACCAGTTATCCTTATTGAGAGATAATGACACTGTTATTGACACTGAGGCTGGGATTAAGGATCATGTCATCAATTATTTCAGCACCTTGTATCACTCTAATGGACCACGGGAGGGAACACACACTATTATATCTAAGGTTATCACTCAATCTGCCACTAATGAAGATATGCTCTCCTAACTGCTATTCCTGATATGGATGAGGTTAGGAGTGCACCCGGGCCTGATGGCTTTGGCAGGTGCTTCTACCAGCACTTTTGGGATCTCATCAAGGAGGATGTTTTTAAGGCCACCCTTCAATTCTTTCAATCCAGATGGATCCTACCCAAGCTTAACTCAAACAGGGTGGTCCTTATTCCTAAGGTTCCACATGCAGATAAAATTGATCAATTCCGTCCAATTGCTCTTGCTAACTTCCAATTTAAGATCATCTGCAAAATCATAGCTGATCGGCTTAGTGTTGTTGCTCCAAAGATTGTTTCTGAGCAGCAACGTGCTTTCCTTAAAGGCAGAAATACTGCTGATTGCCTTAGATTGGCATCCGAATGCATTAACCTTCTTGATCAACGTTGTTAGGGAGGAAATGTGGCCATTAAATTTGACATTCGTAAAGCATTTGATTCTCTTGAATGGCCTTTCTTATTGCAGGTATTAAATCAGTTTGGGTTCAATGAAACATTCATTCACTGGATCGATTATATCCTTCAGTCGGCCACGCTTTCTGTTAGTATCAACGGAAAGTTTGAAGGTTATTTTAGCTGCACTAGAGGCGTGAGGCAAGGAGACCCACTTTCCCCCATTTTGTTTTGTTTAGCTGAAGATGTCCTATCACGGGCATCACTTCGTTATTGCAGGAAGGAAAACTCTCTCCTATATCCTCTCCTAGAGGCTGTGTAGCCCCTACACACATCTTTTATGCTGATGATCTTTTAGTTCTGTGCAAGGGAACTACTCGCTGCATGTCGGCTATTCTGAATTTACTAAATGAATACTCAGCTGCTTCAGGTCAAGAAGTTAACAAAGATAAATCCTTCTTCCTTGTCGGTAGCTATGCCTCTCATCGAACAACTCAGATCTCTTCAATTCTGGGAATTCATGTTGGTTTTTGGCCTTTCAATTATCTTAGTGTCCCAATATTTAAAGGAAATCCCAAGAAAAGGTTTCTTCAACCTACCATGGACAGAGCAAAAAACAAACTTGCATCTTGGAAGGGGAAACTTCTCTCTATAATGGGCAGATTTCAGTTAGTTCGCTTTGTGATCCATAGTATGCTTCTCTATTCTTTCAAGATTTATAGATGGCCAAAAGCCCTGCTATATCAGTTGAACTGCTGGATACGAAACTTCGTTTGGAGTGGAGATATTGAGACTTCAAAATCAATTACAGTTGCTTGGAATAAACTTTGTATACCGGTGGATGAAGGAGGTGTGGGTATAAGAGATCTTGAAACTCTTAACAAAGGGGCGATTCTTAAACTTGCATGGGAAGTTGTTTCTTCTCCATCTCATTGGGCTCATTTCATGCGAGCTAGACTCTAGTGTAATGGTTGTAGCATTTCTTATTACAAGAGTTCTTCAATTTAGCCTGGTATAAAGATTAATTTGCCACTCATTGATCTTCATACGAGATGGATCTTAGACGATGGTACCACTATAAATTTTTGGAGAGATAAATGGCTTAACGATACCATTGAGTCCCTTTTGGATGCCACTGAAAACCCTACATGTCTCAAGTGATACAATCAGCTGCTTCATTGCTCATGGAGAATGGAATATTCCTCCTACTTTTAGTGAGGCGTACCCTGAAATCTTCGAAGAAATAAACAAAATCGTCATTCCCATGACTCCTGTTGCTGATAAAATTGTTCGGGAAACAACTTATTCGAGATCACTTGACTTCAAATCGGCCTAGGAAACCGTTAGATCTCATGGACAACCTACAGTTTGGGGTACAAAAATCTAGAAAAACTTCATTCCTCCAAGATGATCCCTACTGCTGTGGAGAGTTCTTAAAAGAGAAATGATACATCTACACGGCAGTTCTACACTCCCATACACGCGGCCGACGTGTCGGTGAGGTGTGAACATCAATTAGGTTATGCAGTCTGACGTGGCAACCCAAAACCCAAAAAAATTTGAAATTTTTTAAAAACCCTCTTCTTTTCTGCCGCGAATCTCAAAAAATTTATCAAAACAAAAGAATCTCGATTTTGACTCCCATTCTTTCATCGAGAGAGAGAGAGAAGACCCACCAAAACCTTGCCGGTACCCCTCGCCGGTACGCGCCACCATGACCCCAGTCCATTGCTCCGAACCCTCGCAGTACCTTTTCTCTCTCTAGATCATAAGAGAATCTCGTCACCATTCTTGTGTTGAACATGAACTTGTCGCCGTCGTCCCAGAAGTCGCCGCCGGCGCCAGGTAATTTTTCTCTCTCTTTCTCTCTAGATCATCTCTGTCGAATCTAATCCATGTCTATGTGCTTTAAGATTTTTTTATTTTTTCTTCTTTTTCCCTGATTTAGGTTTTTTTCCTGTTTTTTTTTTTTTATAATTGCAAGTCTTTTTTAGCAATTGTATGTGTTAAAATTAGGGAAAAAACTTCAAAAGCCTTAATCTCCATGATTCTCAAGCTGTTATTACTGGTATGTTAATGGTTGTTTGGATTTCCATTTACTCTTAAATTCTGTCACCTTTATGACTGAAATAATTGTTCATTGATTTTTGATATGATGTTTATCATTTAGAAAGATCTTTTTTTAAGTTTTGATTAATACTTCTTAGAAAAATGGGACCCAAGTGTTGAAGTTAACCTTTGTTGATTTTTTATATTATTAATGGTGGTGTTCTATGTATTTATTTATGGCTTGTAGAAATGGAAATAGAATCTGCATGTAAGGGGATATTAGAGGAAGATGCTGAAATTATTGATGATGAGGATAAAGAAAATGAAAGTGTCATAGTTGTTCCTGAGGTTGGGATGATTTATGACAAATTTGATGCAATGTATGAATGTTTCATAAACTATGCTATGTTTAAGGGCTTTCCTGTGAGAAAAAGATCAACAAGGAAGGGGGATGATGGTGTAGTTCGATATGTTATTTTAGAGTGTGCTCGAGCAGCGAAGGATGGTAGTAAATCAAGCAATCACTTGAAGCCCCGACCCAAAAGTGGAACAGGATGCAAAGTTAGGGTCATTGGATGTTTAGAGATGGATGAAAGATGGCTTGTTACCTTAGTTTTCCTTGATCACAATCACGAGTTAAGTCCGAGCAAATCTCGATTTTATAGATGCAATCGAAAAATCAGCACAAGTGTTAAAAGACAACTTGACATACAAGATAGATCGGGAATCCCAATGTGCAAAAATTTCAACACATTAGTGACAGAAGCAGGTGGACATGATAAGTTGACATTTTTGGAAAGAGATGCTAGAAATTACATCGATCATTTGAGGCTTTTACAACTTGAGCAAGGAGATGCCGTTGCAATTCAAAAATATTTTTTGAGGATGCAAGAACAAAACTCTCATTTCTTCTTTTATATGGATTTAGATGCAGATGGTCGTTTGAAGAATGTATTTTGGGCAGATGGTAGGACTAGGGAAGCATACAAGGAGTTCGGTGATGTCGTTACTTTTGATACTACATACTTGACTAATAAGTATGGCATGCCATTCTCGCCTTTTGTTTTGGTCAATCATCATGGGCAATCTCTTTTACTTGGTTGTGGGTTGATTTCAGGCGAGGATACAGAAACATTTGTTTGGTTATTTAACACATGGTTGTTCTGCATGTCTGGGTGTGCTTCTAAAGGAATAATTACAGACCAAGACAGTGCAATGCAAAATGCCATTGCAATTGTTTTCCCTAACACTAGGCATCGGTGGTGTTTGTGGCATATATTGAAGAAGTTGCCTGAAAAGTTAGGTGGCTACAAAGATAAGGAATCTATTTCTTATGCTCTAAATTGTGCAGTGTATGATTCCCAATGGCCAGAAGAGTTTGAAAAATGCTGGAGTGAGATGATTGACAGGTTTGAATTGCACAATAATGATTGGTTATGTGACTTATGGAGTATTTGTAAACTCCAGTATGTTTAACATGTAATAGATGAAGTTCATGCTTGTAAGACTGAAGCATGTTATAAGGCATGTAATAAACCCTATTTAATTTAGCTTATCTCTGTTATGGACCATGGCGGACGAATCTGCAGATTTGTATGTTATATTCAAAGTCTTAAATCAAATTCAAAGTCTTTTGATACCTATTTTCAAAGTCTTTTGATACCCATTTGTATGTTAAATTCAAAGTCTTTTGATACCCATCTTCATTTGGTTTGACCTATAACTCAAATGAAGATCTCCTTCCAGATGCTGGAATTCATTGTCTTTTTCAATTTTACTCTTCACGTGCATGAGATTCACATAGTCAGTACAATCAGGAGCCTGATTAGCATCTCCTAGAGCCAAATCTAATGTGGTACTCCAGTTTGGTATTCTTTTACTATTATTGTTGCTCTCAAAATTAATGATTGAAGCTCTCAAAATTGCTTGAATACTTCATACAACAAAATTTGGTCTTAACAGACTTTAAATTTAGCACATTCAATAGTTACGTATATAATTAAGTTTTCAAAAATGCAAGAGTTACATGCCCCAAAATATACAATAAAGTCTCCTACTGAAACTTAAGATCAGCAATTTTTTTCATGAGTGATTCACAAAATTCTGATTGTCGGAGCATCGCACGTCGCTCCACTTCAAGTTCTATCATTAATTTTTCTTTCGTCATGTCATTCTGCTGAGACGAAGAAGCATCCTCGTCTACTTTCTTTTCGAAAGAAGCATCCACTTTCTTTTCGTATGTATTCAAAGACGTTTCTATCCATTCGAAATATCCACAACCCTTGACGACACCCTGTTATCTTTTATAAACAAATTAAATAGGTACCGCATAATATGAAGAAATAAAGTACTAAAATTAAGAAAAAATATAATTACTTACACTGCCAGATTTAGGACAACAATAAAACCTCTTCCCTCTGCTACAATCTTTTTTTGAAGTCTTCACCATACAAAAACCTTTTTTGCATTGATATATGCGCAGTTCATCTTCCCAACACCAAAAACTACAACCACCTTCACTTATCTATGCACAGAAAAATAAATACATTCACACTCCCTTACTGCATGAAATTAAAAAAATATAATTAAGATATTCAAAGTTACCTCTAGCGGGCATTTCACAAAGTCACGTTCATAATTGGCATTAGTGTACGATGTGTACTTTTTAAAGAAACCTTGGCGACAATTACATTTGGTCTTTGTGATTTCTGTTTTCCACAGGATATTGATTTCTGCCATAATTAAGAACACTGAAATACAATTGATTCCATTAAAGTTATTTTTCAACTGAAATCATATAAATTGAATCAAAGTGATTTTTGTCTCTTTTATGTAATCTGCAATTACCATGACCATATATATTTCTTATGTTTGTTCTGTGTTTCTCTGCAACTCCTCTGTAGTTTGTTTCATTCTTTTAAGCTATATGAACACGAATTCTGAAGATTAGATGGAATGAATTGTAATCTTTCGTCAAATTTTTGGATGTCAGATATTTAATTCTTGGTTGGGTTGCTAGTTTTTTCAATCTAAATAGGCCTAAAGGCTAAAAGTCGAGCATATGTAATATCGAGTTTTTAGTACAGATAGAATTGCATCTAAGAAACCAAAGCTTCCTAGTTTGTGGGGGATTTTGAAGATGCAACCTAACTTAGCTCATGTTTTGAACTGCTTCCTTTTGATTTTCTCAAATTTTCAACTTATCTTTAAGCCCACCACATGTTTAACTGTTGTTAAATCAGCAACTCCACGGGTTGCAGAAAATGTTGCTAAATGATGATTTCATAATCTAAAAAAATAGAAAATTAACACAGAGATGATTTAGAGATAGAAAGAGGGTTTATGGGTTTTTTTTTTTGAGATCTAAGGTTTGATGATAACCAAAATTCTCTCATCAAACTAAATTAACAATATCAAACACACACACACAGATGATGAAAAAAACACACCTGGTGACGGTAGCGAGGCTCCGTTATGATGACGGCGATGCTTCGTGTGACGACGGCGACCAGTGGTGGCGAAATCTCGAGATGATCTAGAGACAGAAGGAGGGTTTAAGGTTTTTTTTTAGATCTAGGGTTCACACACACAGATGATGTATAGAGAGAAAGAAAAGGGAGAGNAATGTTGCTAAATGATGATTTCATAATCTAAAAAAATAGAAAATTAACACAGAGATGATTTAGAGATAGAAAGAGGGTTTATGGGTTTTTTTTTTTGAGATCTAAGGTTTGATGATAACCAAAATTCTCTCATCAAACTAAATTAACAATATCAAACACACACACACAGATGATGAAAAAAACACACCTGGTGACGGTAGCGAGGCTCCGTTATGATGACGGCGATGCTTCGTGTGACGACGGCGACCAGTGGTGGCGAAATCTCGAGATGATCTAGAGACAGAAGGAGGGTTTAAGGTTTTTTTTTAGATCTAGGGTTCACACACACAGATGATGTATAGAGAGAAAGAAAAGGGAGAGTGAAAGAGATTAGAAGAAAACACACCTAGTGACGACAGCGATGCTCCGTTTTGGTGACGACGTCGACGAGTGCTAACGAGATCTACAGAAAGCGGGTACCGGCGAGGGGTACCGGCAAGGTTTTGGTCTCCTGGGTCTTCTCTCTCTCTCTCTCGATTAAAGAATGGGAGTCAAAATCGAGATTCTTTTGTTTTGATAAATTTTTCGAGATTCGCGGCAGAAAAGAAGAGGGTTTTTAAAAAATTTCAAATTTTTTTGGGTTTTGGGTTGCCACGTCAGACTGCATAACCTAATTGATGTTCACACCTCACCGACACGTCGGCCGCGTGTATGGGAGTGTAGAACTGCCGTGTAGATGTATCATTTCTCTTAAGAAAAAGAGTTTTTTCTTAAGGAATGTTTGGATTGAGTTAAGATAAGTTATTTTGGGATAAGTTAGGGTATAAGGATTTGGGTTCGGAGGTGTTTGGATGTGGACATTGTTAGGGACTGTTTGGTTGGTTCACTCCAACCAATGACCCTACCTAGTCGCCCATGTACAGACCCGTTGGCCCGATCCGATAACCCGGTAACCTGACCAAAATTGCTGACCCGATAACCTAATATCCAAACTCGTTTACTCGGTCCGTGGACTCGCGGTCCAACCCGTGGGTCAGCTCGCAGGCCAGATCGACCTAACCCATTCAACTCGCACATCAACCCGACTAGACTAGATCGGATAACACATGGTTCAACCTGTGAGTTAGCCCGTGGTCCAACAAGGTTGTGGCATATATGGAGCGCACGTGTGTGCATGTGTGTGGTGCATCTATGCATCATACGTGTGTGCGGTACACATGCTAGATATATGTGTGTGATGTTGTGTAGTGGGAGCTGGTGCGTGTGCAGTCCACACGTGCGCACGAGTGTAGTACTTTGTTGTGCCACATACGTGTGCTGTGAACGTGTGTACTATACAAGTATGATCCAGTGCTCCTCACAAAAGGTCATACCGATGTAGCTTAGCTAGACAAAGTCAAATAGAACCAAACGGGGCGAACCGGGTCAACCTGACCCAGATGGTTCAACCAGAAAATTACCCACCAACCAGTAAGGGTTGACCCAGTTAATTGCTGACCTAACCAGTTTGTCAATTGACCAAGGGTTTACAATTGATCAGAGTTGACTCGTACGACTTAGACCGAGTCAGATTAGTCAGGCGACTCTATCCGAGTCAGACTAGTCAGGCGACTCAACCTAAGTCAGACTAGTCAAGCAACTCAAATCGATCCGAACCAGACCGACCCAGACCCTGAAAAACTGTTTTTCAACTTTTGACTCCGGCTTGTTAGACCAGAGTCGGTACTTGCCCTTGCCGGTCCATTCTATGTCAGTGTACAATCTGTTTTTGGCAGATATTGAGGAAAAATAGTTTTTCTTCAGGGTTTTATTTTTAAAAAGTATTTTAAAAGGTTTATTTTACTGAAATGGATAATCCAAGCACCCAATTAATCCCTAGATGTGATGAATCGTGTACAAGCTCTATGTGATAGAATTTTATGGTTACGAATCTATTGATCAATCAATTAAATAATTGAGAACTCCTTATACGATATACATGTGATGTATATGGACTTAGTTGATACATGTGATGTATGCAACACTTTAATGCTCTGAATTATATACATGAGATGTATAATTACATACAATAGATATATGCATTAAATGTATAGTTTGTATGTATTAGTTTTTGGAAATATGTGTTGAATTATTAACATTAGATGTTTATTAATGTGTAATTTTATATTGTACATTATATGTATGGATATATAATAGAATTTACACAAATGCATATTTTTTCTAAAACTTTAAAATATATCCACTATTTTAATTAATTAAGTGGGAGAGGGATTGTAGGAAGATTCAGACTAAAGCTGCACATTATGTCCTCGTAGACGGAGAACTGTACCGAAAGTCCTATGGCGGACCACACCTCAAATACCTCACTTCGAAAGAAGCTGAGATGATCCTTAAGGAAATCCATGAAGGAGACTGTGGGAACCATTCAGTAGGAGGAACCATTGCCCTGCTACTATATAGGCCAATTCACGTAAAGCGCACTACAAGCCGGAATGAAATAATCCCTCGACCCTCCACCATCGGTCCAAGAATAAGGCTAGGGGTCTAATGCCCATAGGAATAGTACATCCTAGCAGCTTATTGGCTTCGATTGCTTTAATAAGCACGGTATTCGGACTAGAGTGTAGAAAGAGATCTCCCACAGGAGACTGTTTCTATATCTTCTAGCATTCTGAGTTGAGATGGTGGACCACACTTAACTAAATGATGAATAAAGAATGCTTCCCATAGGAAAGAGGATTTGTCATTAATTTAGAGGTCAGAACAAAATCGGATGTCAAAACAACTTTGACATGAGATGTCAGGATAGGTTCTTTTGATGAAATGAGATTTCAACTGTTTTGGTATACATACAGATATCCCATAGGATTGATGTCTGTATACACAATCAGTTATCCGATATTTATAGTAATTAGAGGGAACTACTATAAATTAAA
>MVGT01004097.1:41427-74422 GCA_002174775.1 Macleaya cordata | reverse complement strand
TGAGATGGTGGACCACACTTAACTAAATGATGAATAAAGAATGCTTCCCATAGGAAAGAGGATTTGTCATTAATTTAGAGGTCAGAACAAAATCGGATGTCAAAACAACTTTGACATGAGATGTCAGGATAGGTTCTTTTGATGAAATGGGATTTCAACTGTTTTGGTATACATACAGATATCCCATAGGATTGATGTCTGTATACACAATCAGTTATCCGATATTTATAGTAATTAGAGGGAACTACTATAAATTAAAATTTTTTCAAACTCATGTTGTTTTAGTATTTCATGCTTAGTAGTTCAATAGTTCTCACTTGTGACACATTCTAAATGTAAACCAATAAATTTGACATAAATCATGTGGACTAGATGCGAATTAGATAACTGTCATTAAATGCAGTAAAGTACTTCATGTACTTTAGACTGTGTATCCAGGATTTACTGAATCCTATTATTACCAGGAACTGATTGGAAAAATGTCATAAGTAGGTGAAAAGTTGATGTCTAAGTGTTATAACACTAACATCGGTACTTTACATTTACTAGTGACATTATAGGAAAGGTTGGGGATCAGAATCGTTCTGTTTGACAGATAACGAAAAGTTATATGAACACTATGAGGTGTAGGAACATCAATTAGTCAGCATATACCTGATATGCTGGGACATTGTAGTTCCTTAGAGCCTAACTAGATTTGTTTTACGAGATTCCTCTACACACTTTTCATGAAAAAGTGGAAAACATTCAAGTTGTATTCCGGTGATCATAAAACTAGATAATCATCTTTGTGTATGTCTTTATGACATGAAACCAAAGAAGAAGTACCCAGTAATTCCTAAGGTGGATCCTATCGAAATGGTAAGTATAGGAAAAGTAATAGATGCCAAATAGAAAGTGTTTCTAAATACGGCAAAATAGGATACTCGACAATTAGGAGTCTCAAGGATTATCATCGTGTACGGAATAAGATATGAAAACATGATTGACTGTATTATATCTTTACAAGAATAGGTATACAGTCCATCTGTTCTCATTAAGTTTTATTAAGAATGCAATAGATGACATTCATAGTTGTACATTGATAATAATCCTTAGCTTTTCTCATTACACTTGGATGAATTATTTTTCTTGGAATTCGTGGAATAAATTGTTTCTTCAGATATTTCAAGTTATCACTAAAATCTATAAACTTAGTCACTTTAATCTGAATACGATTTAGAGTTTAGTGATTAAGAGTTCCTTTGAAAGGAAGGTAGAAGGTTTTAGTGATTGACTAGTTTAGGTACTCATTGGTGTATGTGGAACCATAAAAAATTAAGAGGTAAGTTTTGTCATTCGATACGATCGTAAATGGCAAACACACTTTTGACTTATATGGTACACACTAAGTTGAGAACAAATTTATTACACTTGGATTCTTCCAGTAGAATGGTGTAATAAGTGAAGATACAGAATCTGCACTGGATACGATGAAATCGATGGTGGATTGTAATTCATTACTTTCTTCTGACATATACCTTGGGTAACAGTTAGTAGCCTTCCGTTTTTAACTTATGAATCGTCAGGTTCTTCGACAAGAAAATTGTAATTTGGGCCCAAACTCATATAAACAATTTATCCTGTCTTAGAATAGATGACAAATCAGAGTCAAGAGCAGAAGCGTATCTGTTTATAGGTATGCAAAAAGAGTTTGTGTTACAGAGAAAAGTTACACTCCTAAGAATACTGCATAAGTTGACACCAGGATATACAGCTGAGACACAAGAATTACGTTATTCAATTTTAGAATACATAGGGACTTTATCGTAGTGGGGGGGTTTCACAAGAACCCAATTGATCTTATTCTTAAAGGATGAGAATTCAGTCCCTGTAACTATGAAAATGTTAATTTATTTCGAGATAATGGTTAACTATTGTGATAAGAGAAGAATCTTTGGATTCTAATCGAGTCTGAGATCTTGTAAAATTTTTATCTAATATTAAAACTATTGGATAAAGAGTTTACAAGGAACAAGAAATTCTGATTGACCGTTAAAGAGACTTGCTGTAACCACATCATTGGCACTCTTGATTAATTTAACAGAATATTCTTAGATCGCAAATAATGTTGATATTATCCTCCCAAGAGGCATATTGACATTGGCATTTTAAATCAAGCCAGATAAAGTTCATTACAGTAGACCATGAGTACTTTGTACATTTATTACAAAAGTAGATGTCTCAAAGTTGATGCATCCGATTTAATTAGAAAATCAAGTTCGTTGATTTTGATTATATATGGATGGGCTATATATAAGATGTGGATAGTAAGTAATAGTGTTTCTAGAGCTATATAGTAATGACATAATGATCATTTATAATGATACATGAAATGTTATTAAGGTTTGGTTATCAAATGAACGTTAATGTAAAAGGACTTTTTGAGAAATTCTTTCATTCTAGTGATCAAGCCTTGCTAGATCAGCTAACTAGAGTATTAGTTTATCTCAAAACTGTAAGGGGTTAACAATATATTAATTTTGTTTCGAATACACGGTTCCATAGAAAATGTTTCTATGGAGTTACTCTTTTGGAATCTTTGTCTTATAGGCATTGATAAAGTAAGTAAGTTGAAATGGAGTTCCCTATGCTTCTGTAATAGGAAGCCTCTCACATAAATTTCAAGGGACAAAAATCAGATATTTTTTTACAGGTGGGCTTAGTCAGCTAACATTTGTCGAGTTTTGGTACTGAGATTTAGATAGCTGTAAAGCATGACTTAGATAATCTCAGTTGGACTCGGAATTACAAAATAGTCTACATGTTAGTGTTATAATTGGTTGCATTAATTCTGACCTTGTGTCAGATTCAGATTCTAGAAATTTTATTTCTAGATATCTTTGTGGATATCATCTAATGGGAGAGTGTCTACCACGGATGATAAAGACTTTGTTTAGGCGAGATGGTTAGCCAAGGTTGTATTTGTAAGAAACTTAGTAGAACCTCTACACTAAAGCTCTGCTTGGTAGTTTTGATTCTCATGCTGATGAGAATACTTACAGATGCAGGTTTCATGCTGATGAAACAAGTGTCACATACGAATCTTATTCTAATAAGATAAGTAGCTAGTATGACATTAAATTCTTTTAGTGCAAGTGGGAGATTGTTGGGGTTTATGCCCTAAAACAATTTAAATTGACAACATTGATAAATTATATTTATTAATAAGCATGATATTATATTATTACTTTATTCATATGATGGATTAAGTGTTGTTCACAAGATGATGTTGTAAGTAAATTATTTGTATGAAGTGTTCATACATGGAGAGATGTAATTTACTGGTTCCTCATATTCTTGTATAGTTCATAGTCAGTGATGAATCTGAACAATTCATCTGATAAGACTATAACACACTAGACTTCTATATTATAGGGTGATGTATCTCCATCACCGGAGTGGCGACTCTAAGTCAGTGTGTTGGTGTATTAGGAATACACTGAACAGGTCAGACAGAATACTTTTTATATTATTGTCAGCATATAAAAAGATTCTGTAAAACTTGCTTATTGCAAATGTCCTAAATCCTGAGAGCAGAGTATACCCTACAAGTTGGTTTCTACTCACTTTGATCTACCAAACAGTGAGGTCAGACAACGCAAACGTGATCCAATATTCTGGGTAGGTTGGGTGGTCGAAATCACTTAGTGGGATTACTTTGTGTCAATAAGGAATCCACACCAAAATGATATTCCCTTGAGAGCCTAATCAAGAGTATTAATTATTCTAGACTGCGCAGTGATCCTATAAAATGTTTATTGGATTATTAGAATAATTATAATGGTATGATATGGCAAGCAAGGACTAAGATGTAATTACTCGAAAGGTGCTGACATTAATAGTTAATGTTACCTTAGTGTATATTACGAATATCATTTAAGTGGAGGGACTATTTGTTGGTATAACGAGTGAAGGGCTCCTGAATAATATTCATTTACTTGAGAGTATTCAGTTGCAGTTATTTAGTGGACTTAACTGCAATTATATTTATTATTTGAGAATTATATGAGATATACGGACCTCAAAGTAATAAATCAAAAGCTTAAGTAAGTGGGGCCCATATGGACCTAACTTGGAGCTAAAGATATGGGAAGAGTGTCTTTCTCTATAAATAGAGATAGGGTTCATAAGATAGCCCACCCTAACTTGTGTATCTAAAACTCTCTCCTAATTTAGAATTCAAGTTATGACCTTTATGGTTTTAGAAACCCAAAATTCGTAATATATTCCCGTCAGAATTTAAAATCGCGTTTTGAGGCACTTCGGAACAGAATTGGAGATTTGCTATTTCACGCAAAGTTGTAGAAAATTCGATTTCCTATAAAAAACATATATCATATAGGCGAATCGGATCAACGGTTAGAGAATTATGGTCAAAATACAGTTGTTGTATCTTTTCGAGTTTTCGACGACTGATCCAGAACGTGGGAGGAAGATCTGGGATTACATGCAAGCATTTAAACGGTATGTATNAAATACAGTTGTTGTATCTTTTCGAGTTTTCGACGACTGATCCAGAACGTGGGAGGAAGATCTGGGATTACATGCAAGCATTTAAACGGTATGTATCTGATCTTCAAGTTATTGTTTTAATTTATGCATCCTCATGTGATCCTTTGAAGGGAAAATAATTATTTATTTCTGTTGCACAATTTAATCTAGACCCTATTTTCTCCAACATCGAGAAGGTAACAATATGGCTGACAAATTGGCGAATGAGGGGGCAGGCAGCGAAAACTATCAATGGTGGCATCTTACACCATCCTTTGTTCTTTCTAATGTATTTAATGACATAGTTTCCAAACCAAACTACATATTCAAACCATAATTGTGGATCGTAGATTGTTTTGTGGGTGATGTCGCCTTCTTTGCTTTCTTGTGACTTTTTTATCTTTATTAATAATATTTGGGGAGTTATGTTCCTTTACCTTTAAAAAAAAATCTTGTCAGAGACTTCACCAATCGGGGTGAAATTTTTGTCACCAAGATTGCTTCGGCGGATAACTTTGCTGACCCTTTCACCAAAGCCTTGTCTCAGAAGGTTTTTGATTCTCACATCCTAGGGATGGTAAAAATCCCCACGGATTAGGGTCCCCGCGGGGATCAGCCCCTAATGGGGCGGGGATCGGGAGAAAATTTCATCCCCGCCCGGGGATGGGGCAGGGACGGGGATCACATTCCCCACCCCGTCCCCGCCCCGTTTAGTAAATATATATAACTAATTATAAAATTATCTATATATTTATTTATATACTTATTTTTATCTTATAAATATATATGTATGTCAATTATTTTTGCATTATTTATTGTAATTTATTAATTTTAACCTTTAAAAATATTATTTTAAATAAAATTCTATTAAAATGTTTTGCTAGGTATGTGATTTGAGGTGGAAATGGGGACCCGCGGGGAACCCAACCCCTATAAGGGATTCATCCCCGCCCCGCCCTAAATAGTGATGGGGACGGGGATGGGGGAGGCAAATCCGACCCCGCCCCGCCCCCGTTGCCATCCCTATCACATCCATGAGATGGGTTTAAAGGAGACATTTGATTGTTTATAGTACAAGTGGGGTTGGGGTTGTGCCCTAAAAAATAACATATTTGACATCTATAGTTACTTGATTCATTAATGTATAGTTATCTTGTTTAACATGCATGGTGAGATTATTATCTACAATGAGTTATTCATACACAAGTGTTATATATGTAGAGAGATATAATTCATTGGTGGATATTTTTGTTCGGTGTCTAGATAACTATATGTTATTGGGAGGACTATAATATACTAAGTCAATTACATAAGTGATGTGATGTATCTCCATCACAGAAGTGGAGACTTCTAGACTGGTATATTGATGTATTTAGAATACATTGAACCGGATCATCAAAATACTTTATATTTTATGTCAGCATGTTTAAAGTATTTGGTACACTACTTTCGGTAAAGGTTCTTAATCCTGAGAATATGTATATACCATATAAGTAGGTTGCAGTCATTTTGTTTTACAAACAGTGTGATCAATCGACGAAAAAGTGATCCAATATTCTGAGCAAAATGGATGGATTTGATCTCTTAGTAGGAATATAATATTCAATATGAAATCCACTTCTAAGATATTTACTTAGATCAATGCATGGGAATATTATTCTAAACTGACCAGTGGTCTTCTAAAATGTTTAAGAAATTATTAGAATAAATATTGTTAATAGTGCATTTGATGGATAAGGATAAATATATAATTACCCTGATGGTGTTGACTTGTAAATGTTACAGAGCCAAAGGGTTTTTATGAATATCAGATATAGTGGAGGGACTATTTACAAATTAAGTAGTAGGAGGTTTTTTTTAAAATAAATTCTATTTAATCTGGAGGGTTCAGTCACAAGTCCTTGGTGGACCAACTTGTGATTATTGTTTTAGTTTCTAATTTTATAAGAGTTATAAAGAAATTAGAAAGTTAAAAATAATTAGCCAGAATTAAGTGGGACCCAGTTAAAATCTAATTAGGAATAGAATTAGGGTTAGGATTGGCTTCCCTTATATATATGTAAGAGAGGGATGATTTCTCCCATGACCACAAGGAGAAATCGTTGCCTCCTCTCCCCCTATTTTATGTTCTAGTTACTTGTTAAGAAAAGCTTAAAACCCTAGCCTCCTTTAATATATTCAAGTTAAGGTTTGGTTTCAAGATCAAAAGAGAAGCAGTAAAGGTGATCCATTCCGGTAGATTGGAGCACAACAAAGAAAGCTTTGGTATAGTACCAACGTCAACCACGCTTCAAAGATAACTATTCTTCCAACCTGCTTAGATCCTTAACAACAATTAAGAAATAACGGGGATCTAGGAATAAGGTTTTAAACTAATTTTCTTCCGCTGCCAGTTTAATTTTAAAAATCCCAGGATCCCCAACAGCCTTAACCAAACTCATTTGAAACGATTGAAGTAGAAACTCATCCCCAGTCCCAAATGGTTTCCAATGCTCTACATACACTCTTATGTGGATCCAAGGATATCCCATTCCATTATATCAATCCATAACTGAAAACTTGAATTTAATTGGCAACTATGGGTAGAGCATGCTTAAATAAACCATTTCCCCTTTCATTTTTTAGATAAAATTTTTCAATACTCAAAGCTATTTTGGGACCTGCCTTTGGACAGATTGAGGTGTAGGGGATGGTAGAAATCCCCACAGGTCAGGGTCCCCGCAGGGATCTGCCCCTAATGGGGCGAGGATGGGGGAGAAAATTGCATCCCCGCTCAGGGGCGGGGACGGGGATCACATTCCCCACCCCGTCCCCGCCTCCATCCCCTCCCCGTTTAGTATATGTATATAATTAATTATAAAATTATCTATATATTTATTTAAATAGTGATGTATAATTATTTTATCATTTGAGTATATATGTATTTCAATTATATTTATATTATTTATTATATTTTATTAATTTTAAGGTTCAAAAATATTATTTTAATATATATTTTGTTGAAATTTTTTGGCTAGAGATGTGAAATGGGGACACGCGGGGAACCCAGCTCCTATAGGGGATTCACAATCGCCGTCCCGCCCCTCCCCGAATAGTTATGGGGACGGGGATGGGAGAGGTAAATCCGACCCCGCCTCGCCCCGTTGCCATCCCTATTAAGGTGGCACCCACAATCTACCATTGATTGTGTATTTGTGAGGTCCACCCAATTAACTACTTTGCACAATGAATGATGGATTGAGGGTGCCACCTCAATCTGTCTAAACGGACAGATTAATTGGGCCGGTCCCAATAGCAGCTCTTTGATTCACTTCTGATCCATAGTTGGAATTTTACTGGTTTGGATGGTTATTCTTGCATTGGATTACTTCTATTGACTCTTTCCTCTGTAAGTTGCTGAAATTGGCAAGTTGTCTCCTCGTGCTAATGACTGCATTCTTAAAATCCACATGCTTAAGATCCTACGGCTAGATCAAACCCATAGTAGTTTGTTATCTATGGGCTCAAAGGTCGACCCATTAGGGTTGGTGGGTCACCCTAAACGTAATTTGTTTTGTAAACGGACCAATTTATCCAACCCTAACATTAACTAGTTTGACCTTGTTCTATATAAAAACAAGGCCATAAGTCAGGGTCAATATTAGGGTTGAGGGGTCACATGTCAGGAATGCTCAACTCTAACCTTGACTCGTTTAGCCACGGGTCGAGTTAGGGTAGGGTTAGGTCGACTCACGGATCAAGTTAGGTTTTGTCTGGTCTCCTTGAGGAGAAATTCTTGAATTGTAATTGTACATAACACAACCCTGAAATGGAGGGAGCAATTAGATTTTGGACTGGTAGTTACTTTAGTAACCAGAATCATTGTAAAGTGGTGACACTCACGCTCCAGCGCACACTCCGACAACCCGTCCAATTCTCCTGCTCTAGAGACATTTCAGAATTTGGGACATTTTCTAATTGACCGCTTCGGCACTCCCGTTTCCCCGTTCGTTCCTACTCTAGTTCCGCGCTCTGATTACTTAGATAGTTACATTTTATTTACCCCGTAAATTATGGGGTTGCCACTTTAAATTCCAATGACTCCCTCCACTTCACTTCCCGATCATGCGGCCTACGGTTACATCTCAAAACTTTTCCCGGGAAGCACAAGCTGCACAACTCATTGAAAAAATGCACGATATTGAATATAGCATTTGTTGTCGTGGGTGAAAGTAAAATGGAGATAGATGGAGACGGGCGCAATATTGATGGTTGTGGGGTTGCCTTATGACTCCAGGTGTTTGCTGTAAGGTGATTTTAAATTTTGTGTGATAATAACCTAACATAAAATTCGAGATCGTAATAAAATCATTGGACACCACTGCAACCAGACCGGCTCGGTGGAGACGGGTTGGAGTTGCTCTTGGCCCTTATTTATGACAGGACCCGATTAGATGTCAAGATTTAGGAACCAACCATCAAAAATCAAATCAATAATTTCTACAAATTCATTCTCTGTGTTAATCAATCTGAACGTGGGATGACCCTAGAGAAGTCACAGAAGAATTTTTTTGTACCAGGTGGTTGTGCTTGCGTGCAACAACACTAGTGTTTTAAGGTTTTGTTAACTTGTGCCCTTAGACACATAATAAAGTTAAAGTTATAAAATAGTTTTTAAATGTTAGAGATCTTCAAATCAGCTCATTTTTGTAGATTTAATGTTATCATTATTTATATGATGTTTACGAAAATCAGTTCAATCGAAGACCTATAGGACCATGATCACTTAACTTAAATAAAGTGAATAAACGGCTGACATTTAAAGTAATTTTTTAGAGGGTTTAAGATCTCTGATTGAACTGAATTTTTGTGGACATCATATAAATAATGAAAATATTATACCCACAAAAAATGAGCTGATTTGAAGACCTCTAACATACAAAAAAAATTATCTAAAAACTTTAAGTTTATCCTGTGCCCTAAAAGACTCGTCTTTAGAATCAATAGATCCCCATGACATTCACATTTTTGGTAGTTTCCCTCCAAGTCATCAGAATTTTTTCTCTCAAAAAAAAAGTCATCAGAATTTTTTTTGCAATTCAATGCAATTAGGTGCAGGACCCACCAAAGCTTTGACCCGCCATGGGCTAGGTACATCGAGGATGGTAAACCATTAATGGAGGTCCCCCTGCAAGACTCTAATAGTATCAAGCATAGTTATTAAAAGGCGTATCATATCGTGTATCGAAGACCTAAAATCATGATACGCGTATCATCACGTATCGTATAATGTAAGATAAGCAATATTATATATATACACATTTAAATACATGTTAAGCATATAAATAAAGCCTCAAAAAAAATAACTAGGCTGGGTTTAAAGGATTAAATTTTAGATAGAGCTAGGTTGGGTTTAATGGGGAAGTTTAGTGAGTTGGGCCTTTAGAAATTGGGCTTAATTTAAGTAGTCTGGTTGGGTTAAGTAGTTATATTGCCTCAGGTTTAAGAAACTATGGTTTGAATGGTTAGGGTTAGGTTAGGTTTTAATAAAAGCAAAGTTACACACTACAAAACAAATCCTAAAAACATAACACAGCAACTACGGGAGGGATGAGGTTGGGAGGCGCAGTGAAGAGCTTGTCCTGGTATCTTCTCTCGCTACATCAACTGCTAGATCTCCTCTCGCCCAACTCCCAAATCCCATCTCTCTCCTCTAAAATCTAACAAATCCTTTTTTTATTAGAAATTCTAATTAATCTCTCTCTCTCTCTCTCTCTCTCGCCAGTCTCTTTCAGGACGATACGGGATGATATAGCACGATACACACTGTACCGTATCGCAAATCGTGCGAGATAGGCTGAATGCATTTTTGAGCCATTATCGCAACGGAACCCTGCCGAGATGAGACGATACACGAGACGTATCTTACGATACGTACGTTTTTAACAACTAAGGTATCAAGTCAGTGAAGACTCTGAAGTCACAGCACAATCTGTGTGTTTACTTATTGATTGTTCACCTTTAAGTGCTTGCACGTTTATCCCTTCTCTTCCTTAGTTGTTGGTAGCAGTTTTTATGCGTCGTTCATAGCACATTTTCTTAGCCTTTGGTAAGAGCATCCATGATGTAATCAATGAGGCTTCTTACATACATTGGCGTGTTGTTCTCTACATTGTTAATGGCGTCTCTATGCTTTTGATTGTACTTGTCACTGGGTAATAACTCATCACCAAAAGGAAAACATAACAATATCCTTAAAAAAAGGGCCTTTTTGTCATTTCCATGTATAAAATAACAAGGGTTTATAACCAACATGAGTAACTGATAGCTTCCTACCAAAAAAAGAGTAACTGATAGCTTTTTTATCTGAAAACAGAAGTAATATATCCCCTTACCAAGAACAATTTGATTTTGCATATACCTCCAGTCATCACTAAAGCTGGTATGAAAAATAGATGGATTCATTCAACCATCAAAGTACGATAAAAATTTACTACTCCATGTAAAAAAAATAAACGACAACAGAATAGCCATCCCCCCTCTAAAATGTACACGTTGTCACACTTTGGGCTGCTGCAGAGATGAAAGACAATTGCCAAAATGTCACCGTCAGTGCGATTCAATGAGTATATATAATGGCTTCCCATTTAACTGTTCACGTCCCTGCAAAAACGCCCACAACGGATTTTCATAATCAGAGGCTAAGAGACTCGTGAATTCCTTTACAATCAAATCAAAATTTAAAATCTACTTAACAGACCCAAAAGGCAAATACAGATTTGAATAAGATTGTCAGGGAAGGCCGCAATCTTTTCTCTCTTTTCTTTCTTTCTTCTTTTTCTTTTTTTTTTTTCTTTTTCAATCTGTATCTTGGGTATGATTTCGCAAACCAAAATAAAGACTAGTAATTTACTTCAGACACTAGGAACTACTAGCAGCAAATATGTCAGAAAGTAAATGCAAACAACAGAAATTAATAGGGTCTCTTATTTACTAACTTTGATCATTCTGTAAATATAAACACATTAAAGTAGATCAGACATTTTACAACATGGGACCCTATCAGATATTAGTTGAAATTTTAAGCTTTCTGAATCATCCATTTTACCTTTAAAATTTCAACCAACTTTTGAGAGGGCTTAAAAGTTTTAGAATGGTGTGATTTTCTGCAAGGAAGACGTACACGATGAGGAAATCACCCTCACAGAAATCAGCCCTTGGATCACCTTCATGTGGGCCCTATAGGCCAATGTAACCATGGTGTAAACAGATGCTAACTCTTCAATAAAAATAGTAGTAAATGAAAGATTTCCAGCCATTTTTTGTGGCAGGTAATAAACTATCCCATGTGGAACTAAGAGCAGTAAACTATGCGTTTTGGTCTGTTCAGTGTTCAATGTTCACTGAGCAATGCGTAAAATTAAGTTGTATCTTTTTTAGCAGAGCA
Source organism: Macleaya cordata (assembly GCA_002174775.1). NCBI lineage: Eukaryota > Viridiplantae > Streptophyta > Magnoliopsida > Ranunculales > Papaveraceae > Macleaya > Macleaya cordata. The sequence goes on along the minus strand of MVGT01004097.1, from coordinate 62,463 downwards.
TGAGTTTCTTCTAATTTTCAGTGGGAGATTTGTTTATGGATAGGAGATACTCTTTCTCTCTCTTCATTGTAAGCTACAGATCTGTGACTCTGTACAATGTACAACTATATTTATTGTGAACCTTAATGTTCCTTCTCATAAAAGGTTTAGAGATGATAAGAGAAAGATCCCTCACAGATAAGATAATTCCAAAACCCTCCAGTTTGGCCCTTATAATCTACTAAAGAAAAGACCTGAAGACATAAGAAATGGACAAAAGAAACAAACAAAGATTGTTGCCTCACTTCAGAAATGAACGTGTGAAAAGCAAAACAAGCAAATATTCACCTGATATAGGACATATGGCAGAAAAAGGAGTATGTGTAGAGGACATTAGAGGGTTTAGTTTCTTTAATCTTAATTACTGGTACTTTGGGGACCTTATCCTGGCAGCTAAAAGTAAGGGTTTTCATGTAAGACCCTTTTGTATTTTTTGGTCGTTAGTTTTCATGATTCAATTAATCAGAACTGAAAGTTTTCCTCCATTTATCTTTCTTTTGCTAGTTAGATTTCCTGGATTGGAGAGTTTTAGTTCCCCTGAGGGATCTCCGAGAAGATAATTAATGCTCATCTACTTGGGCTACATTAGGTGGTAACAGTGCAACATTTTGCCTGGCTTGATGAAGTTCATGGTGGGGAAATCATCCTCACAAAAATCAGCCCTTGGATCATCTCCATTTCGGCCTCAGACCAGTGTAACCATGGTGTAAATAGATCCTAACTCTTCAACAAAGTAATAGTAGATTAAAGGTTCCAACCATTTTGTACCAGGTAATATACTATCCCTTGTGGAACACAGAGAAGTTAACTATATGTATTTAGGTCTGTTTAGTGAGCAATGAGTAAAATTAAGTTATATAAATAAGTAGCATTAGCAGAGCACACATTTCTTACGATCCGACTGAGAATAACATAATAATGTTTTTTGCCATTAAAGGCAAGATATTTTTGAAAGCCATCCCTGGCGATTGATAATTAATCCTTTTTGTTTTCTTTTTTTTTCGCGTCAGGCAGCTTTTTTGCCATAGTGTCTGTCCTCTTTGCCTAATTTTCAGCGTGAGTAATTGTTTGCGCAGAGAAGATACTCTTTCTCTCTCTTCGTTGTATGCTACAAATTTATGACTTGTACTTTGTACAACTACACTTATTGTGGACATCAAAGCACCTTTTCAAAAAAGGTTTCAAGATGGAGATGGTATGAGAAAGATGGCATCAATTTTACGTTCATAGTCATCACAGATAAGAGAATTTCAAAACACTCCAGTTAGGCCCTTACTAATCTACCAAGGAACATATCAGAACACATGTGAAACAGATGAAAGAAACAAACAGATATTGTTGCCTCACATCTGAAATGGACATGTGAGAAACCCATATTCAGCAGTCTCTTCTCAAACATTGTTGCCAATGATTCTGAATTTCAAGTAAAAAACCAAAATGCTCTGGAATTTTCCTTTGTAAGTTTCACATAGGAAAACCAATATCACTTCTCAGATATTCCTTGACAACTTCTTAACCGAAGTATACAGTAGTCACTATTAGCCAATTGCTCATGGACAGTATTAAACTCCACTAAAAATAAAAACAATAATCCAGAGGGGACATTCTTCTATAGAGTAAATACTTGGGTAAATGGTGCACCTCCTTATTCAACTGTGTTTCAGAAGTTCTAAGTTGGGTGTGGTTTCAATTAATCAAATTATGAGTATCCTTGTTTTGTCAATACTACCCATTTTCTCCTTCGCAAACGCCTATAAGACAAACATGATTTATTTTGTCCAAAAAGACTCACTGTCTCATTTCTGGGAACTCCTTGTGACTTACCAAGATTTCGTTCCAGATCAGCCAGCAAAGATGATAATCTTAAATCATGTCCTTCTTGCTGCAATCACACCCATGCGAAGCCAAGGGTTTGTGGTGGTTTTACTGTTGTAAAATTTTCAAAATAGCTTTGGGTGGTTTGTGTAGCTTTAACTCTTCTTTGGTTTAGTCCCACATTGCTTGGGAGATATAGAAAGTTGAGGTTTATAAGTGACTACACTTGCTAGAGTTTATCTTTTAAGTGTTGGGTCCTCATTGGAATTGATAAGGTGGTGCAAAGCACCGCCGCACACGCACACGCACACGCGCACGTGCGTGTGCGAAAGGGCGATTGGGCGTTTAGGGCGCTTTTGTGTGCTTTTGTGGCGCACTAGTCGACAGTTGATGCCAGTATCGAGTCAGTATCGATACCAGGTGAAAGGAAGGGGTGCGATTGGTAGTGATCAGATCACTCCAGTATCGATACCACTCATTCTGGTATCGATACCAAGGTGATCTGAAGTCATTTTGTGAATGAGTATCGATACCCACTGAATGGGTATCGATACCCACTCGCACCAGTTCAGAATAGTCACCTTTTTTGCTCCGAAATGGTGCTTCCAAGGCTATAAATACTTGGTTTGTTGGCCATTCTCAAAACACTTCGAAATCCTAAGTAAACCAAAGCATAGTTAGAGTTTTTTTTGGCATTATCAGAGATCAAAAAGATTGTTCTTGAGTTGTGATCGAATCTTGCACATTCGAACTCATAAATCTTATTGTTAGACTCCATTGTATCCTGAAAACATATTTCGTATACCCTGGTGCAATTATAGGGGTGAAATATTGTTTGAAAGATAGCGTTTACGTGCCTTGGAGTTCTTAATCGTTCTTGTTTTCTTATACTGTTCCTACAATATTTCCAACATTTACTACTAACAATGACCTAAAAGACATTTAAAATATGACTGGTCGCACTTATTGGAGTTTCCGAATCAAGTGTACGGATTGAAATGGGTAGGCTGCCCAGGCTGAGGAGAAAAGTGAATGACCGGGCAAGACCAAGCTGACCAAGGGAAAAACATAAAACCCTATCAAGCCTTGAAGTTGGAGGGATACAATACCTCCACCTGAGTGCGAAGTGGAGCATCGATGATTGACGATCCAAGCCAATCTAATGGTGGATAGACCTGGGAACGGACACACTGGGGTGTGGATGATGTGTAAGGAAGAACCTAATTAGTTTCAAACCCTAACACTAAATTCACTATATATATGACGTTTGGTAGCTAGGCTCGGAATAAGTTGGTAGCCCGAGGCCAACCTGAGTTTAATCTGCTCCTTTCCTGGCTCAAGCACAACCCTAGTTGATGCAGCACAAGATTGTCCTGCATCAAGCCACAAGGCTCAATGCCCAGGCTGTGGGCCTTTTTGTTAGGTTATTTTATTATTTTATTACTTTAGGGTTTATTTTATCAATTAAGGTTATTTTCAGTTAAAGGTAGTTTAGTCTTTTAATGTTCTAGGATTATTATATAAACTAGTTGCGCTTTAGGTTGTAAACAAGCTTTTGATAATGAATTAAGTCATTAGACTTGGAGCCCTAGTTGGGTGTTTATCCTTCTTTCTTTGATTTCTACCGCATGTCTTGATTTCTTCTACTTCGCATACCCTATTTTCGTCTCTTCGCGCATCCCTAAGGATCTCCGAATCCTATTCTTCTATTTTATCGTCACCTTTATCTTAAGGATTCCGTTGTGCTATATCAGGTGGTATCGAAGCGTACGTTCGTCCTTGGGATTGGTGTGCATCAGATATTTATCTGATTACTATTCAAGTGAACAATACGCGTGAATAGTGTGCGCGAAAAAAAAAAATGGTTTGCTAGTTTGACTATCAAAACGGTGCTGCCAATTTGGGTTTTCAAAACCCTAGGTTTTGGTTCATGCAAAAAAAAGAAGAGTTTGAAAGAGAGACAAGAAAGCTGCTGTTGCTGGCATTATCAAATACTACTGTTTGGGGAGAAACAATAGAAGAGGAAGAGGAAGAGGAAGAAGAAGAAGAAGAAAGAATGCAAAAGGGCAGTTTAGGTCGCGTGGAGTAAGAAGGATAAGAAGAGGAGGAAGTGCTACCATCCACTGTTGCCGTTGCCGCCGTCATAATAATAGTCGAGGCTGCTGCTGCTGGTTAGGACTTCACAAACCCTAGCTCAAATCGTGTTGGAGAAGAAGATTAAGTGGGTGAAGGTAACCCTTTTGTTATTTAAGTTAGTGGGTCACAAACATCACTTAAGTAAACATGTGATGGGTTGAAAAATAATAGAAAATTGGGCCTGCTCACTTAAGCCCAAATTTAACCAAGCTGCCCCATCCATAATTAAACCCATTTCTTCTTTAACTATTTGGGCCCACTTCCATAGGCCCATTCGGTCAACTCCAACCCACTCCCTATATTAACCAATTAGATCAACCTATTTCTTAATCAATTAAGCCCATTACTTAACCAAACCTATTGAACCAGTCCACTCAGATTCAGTTAAGCCCACTCTAACAAACCTAACCCCTTAGCCCAGTCTAGCTCAGCCCACCAGCCAAATATAACCAATTAGGCCTATAACCAGTCCAAATCACTCCTATTTGAGCAAAATCCAGCACCAATCAGAACAGGTTCCTATCCACATCGGTTCCCATCCTTGCCCAATCCCTTTTCCATACCCTATCCTACCCCTATATGTGTTAGTCCAATGGATCTCAAGGCATTACGGGTATTCTCCCAAGGATTTTCTATACCTCGACTGATTTGGAAAGATATTCGGGATGCTCGAGGATTTTGCGATGAGCGATATGATGGTGTACAAATTCATCCGCGGTCGAAGATCCCGATTTATGATGGTCAATCCCATATTGATCCATGGCTCACAAGAATTGAAAAATACTTAAGCCAGAAGCACATCCCAGAGTACGATAAGGTTGATACCGTGGCTGAACATTTATCTGCTCCATTGTATAAAGTATATGAGGATATGCAATGGAGTTATATAGACAGGGGCAAACCTTACACTGATGATTGGCTTACTTTTAGGAAGATTTTGAGAGTTGTATTCCTTCCACACGAAGATGTTATGACAGTCAAGTCAGAAGTTGAAGATGACAAGGTTGTTCTCCGGAATCTCCTTCTCAGCGTGAAGACCTCCATAACTAATATGATGACCACGATTTCTCAAATACAGTGGCATGACGGGTCAGATGAAAAACCAAGCAATGATGGAAAGGAGGATTCAACAATCATCTTAACTGAGACAGAAGAGGGTAAGAACTGTACAGCGACGAAGAGTGTATTACCACCATCACTTGCGTCAGTTACATCCCTACTCAATGATTCTTTTGGCAGAGCTTTGTGTACCTTTCCCTCCATCTTACTAGTTCGTACATGAATCTTTGGGACATCCATCAGGGACAATTATAGGTCTTCGGTGCAATTATTCAGATTGGTTCCAATTCTTCCATCATACAAAAAATAAATGCAAACTGCGGAGTTATAAGCTTAAATGGGGATATTTGAGCAACGTCAATTATATCTATCTGAAGTCGGAGCTCCTAGTTATTCCCATGCACAATTCAAGGGAGGGGTAAATTTCGGAAGGGCGTTTTAGAACAGCCGAGTTCAAAATACCGATTCAACTCGGAACAAGTTGAGTTTCAGTGGGGGAGTCTGATGCAGCACAAGATTGTCCTGCATCAAGCCACAAGGCTCAATGCCCAGGCCGTGGGCCTTTTTGTTAGGTTATTTTATTATTTTATTACTTTAGGGTTTATTTTATCAATTAGGGTTATTTTCAGTTAAGGGTAGTTTAGTCTTTTAATGTTCTAGGATTATTATATAAACTAGTTGCTCTTTAGGTTGTAAACAAGCTTTTGATAATGAATTAAGTCATTAGACTTGGAGCCCTACTTGGGTGTTTATCCTTCTTTCTTTGATTTCTACCGCGTGTCTTGATTTCTTCTACTTCGCATACCCTATTTTCGTCTCTTCGCGTATCCCTAAGGATCTCTGAATCCTATTCTTCTATTTTATCGTCACTTTTATCTTAAGGATTCCGCTGTGCTATATCACTAGTACTGAAAGGACACACCCAAGCCCAACCTAGAGTCCGGTTGAACCACTGGATCCACTTCGGGCCTGGCCAAGTTGCATCCATGTTTGAAGCTTTAATATGATATGACAAAAGCTGCATATATGTAAGGGATCCGTGGACACCACTTAAATGCCATGAAGACACCGCCTTGTAGGGCCAACATGGAGATGATCCCAGGGCTGATTTTTTTTTTTTTAGGATAATATGCTCATCATATAAATCACCCTCACAAAAAAAACAGTAGTTCTAAAACTTTTAACACCATCAAAAGTTGGTTGAAGTTTAACGGTAAATTGGATGGTTCATTACAGTTAAAATCCAACCAACTTTTGATGGAGTTAAAAAGTTTTAAAACGATTTGGTTTCTTGTGAGGGTAATATACATGTGAGCAGGTTATCCTCACACACATATATAAATCAGTCCTTGGATCATTTCCATATAGGCCCTACAGTGCGGTGTATACAACAAAGTGTCCATTGATCCTGATGCAATATATACGTAATACAGTTGGAACTACATTAGTAATGAAATGAGAAAGTAATTGATGTATTTAAATTTTTAAAACTTTAAGTTACCTACATGAAGCAACAATGATCGTCAATGGAAAGATCAAATATGTCAAAATCTTATCTATTTGATGAAGCTACCATAGAACAAAATAAATACAAACAATCAAGTAAACATCATAGCAACAGGCTCAACAAGGAAAAGCAAAACCGAAAAAGTATGTATTTAATGCACGCACCTTCAGATCAGGTAGTTCAATTACACATGCACATTCCACAACTTCAGCCCCAACACGCTCTAAGAAGCAATTATTCAGAGAGAGAGAGAGAGAGAGAGAGAGAGAGAGAGATTTGTTACAGTCACATTGATGTTTCACGAAAGAAAGAAGCTTAAATATTTCCCAGTAACAGATGACAAGAAACAAATTTCACTTGGGTTTTGACTTTTGAAACAATAGGAAAACATGTTGGAATCTAATTGAGGTAACATAACTCATCAGACAACTTGGATATAAGCGTTAACATTAAAAATAGTAACAAAAGAAGCATATCCAAAAATTCACAAGGATGACAACCCAATTTACATGTGACCAATTGTTGAAATTTAAGAATCCAACCAAAAACTAGTGAATGAACTTTTTCACAAAATATAGTTTGAATATAAGTCTTCCATATACCAACTACTTCAGATCGTTTCGTGGAAAAGTACAATAATACGACAAAAAAAAATTGATTTAAGGAAAGAATTTCATAAACTCAAACTTTCATCATGAAGATGGGCTATTGTTTTACAAGATATATACTCCACATTATCTTATACACTAAAGTAACCCATTTTACTAACTCCTTTTCTGTCCTAGAGACACAAGACCATTCTAACAGATTGTCTCAGACACAAACCTGCTTCTTTCCAGCACAACACAACTCACCCTCGACACCTTCTGCCACTTTTAATCTCTTTGTATCTAACAACAGGTTCCTCCTCTCCCAGGCTTAGTCGGGCTCGGATTCGGATCAGACACGGCCAGAGTCCAATCCCCGAGTCAGGCCGATCATGGCCGAGTCACTCAGCCCAATCACAAATCCCTACCCAGAGGCACAATACCATTCTAACAGATTGTCTCAGATACTCTTCAACTATCGATTAGATTTAGGGGTTTTTTTTTTTTTAAATGTTTATGGGCCGAGTCACAAACGAGTGACTCGGCGATTCAGCATGTTTGAAAACTCGCCCGAGTCAGTGCAAACTCGCCGAGTTACTTGGCTAAAGGGTGACTCGGTGGATCGGTAGGGGATCGGCTCGGCCTACACCCGATCCCCGAGTTACTCGCGAGTAACTCGGCGAGTCAGGCCGAGCCCAACTACTTAGCTCCCAGGCACTATGTTGTCTAACCAAAAGATTGGTGTCTCACATCATTATTATTGTGAAATGACCATATGGAATAACAAAGTAAACTATGTCTCTTCCCAATATTCCAAGTGGATGTGACAATTGTGCTCTACTAGTCAATTATGTGAATGGATGAAAACCATCTTGCAAATTTTTATGGATAGGATGAAGTGTCTTCTTAGTGTACCACCATGAATACTATGCTCTACTAGTCTTAAGTATAGATTCATAGTAAATCTTCTCTTCTCATTGTTTAGGCGTTTACTTGAATAATATGCCATTCCAAGCCATAAAATGGATAGATGGAAAACCATTTTTTCTATTTTTTTTATGAATTATAGCTAAAAGAAGCTATTCAATTGCTAATTATTGTCATCCGCTTTAAACAACCATAATGCTTCTACTGCATATGTTCCCTAACCCACTCAAACAACATGACTCATTTCAGGTATCACCGTGGAAGACCCTACCATGTCCTGAAGGCTGAAGGTTGGGGTGTTAATGTGCCAGCTGCCTAATAAGTTTTCTTATGTGATGGGACGAACTTGTGTGTCCATGCATATCCTCATTGCATAGACCTAAGTACAATTATCCTTGCTTATGAAATTTTGGGCATGTAATGGGACGACCAGAGCATGATTAGACACCATAATGAGTAAACACCATCAACTGTACAAACATGGGGGGAACTGAATAGTAGTCATTGAATCCCCAATTAAGAATGGCAGTCCTTCCAAGGACTGATCTTTTTGACACTCATGCTACAGGTTTAAGGTAATCAGTAATCACCCCTCGACATGACATCTGGTCAAACATCTTTCCTTGATTGTTAGAAGTTCCTCAATTCATTACAGAAAGTAAGACCTTTTTCGAGGCATGAGGTACCTATCATCCTAAGGCTTTATAAAATAGCGAAGGGAACCCAAAATAGGGTTCAACTCCTACACCCACTTTGGACTCTCCAGAACAAAAGTAATGGTATATGCCTCAATCGAGAGATGAAACAAAAGGTTGCACCATGCCTCTAATGCACGAACTCTACTTGATATCACAAGGGTGTAGAAAAGCTGGTTAAGATTAGTTAAAACACCTTTCAGACAACCACCCATGGTACCATATATGTTTGAGCATGTCCATGTGAGTACAAAAGTTCTGATTAGTACTATAATCATCAGAGGAAAACATAAAATCCAACAGCAATTTTATGAAGGAGCTGGTCACCAATTTGCAACTTGTTTTATGACGTAATTTGCATTTCATGAACATCATTATAATATATATATAGTAGACACCAATACAAGGCATCATCAATTGTCAAATATTAAATTTTCTTATACAATTTGTAAATAACTTACCAAGTAATTTTATTGCCGCACAAAGAGTACCTCCTGTGGCTATCAAATCATCAACTATCAAAGCACGTTCACCAGGTTCAATTGCTCCAATGTGCATTTCCAGACAATCTTTTCCATATTCCAAAACATACTCTTCCGAAATAACTTCCCCTAAGATTATTGTGAAATTTTGAATAAATCAATATGAATAAGGTTCAATATATTTCTACGACTAAGAATTATGATATATGGTGGCACAAACAATACAAATATACAAGATAAGAATGTAAATATGCTTTTTTACATAAAATGGGCTAGAAGTCTCTAGAGGTCAAAGGTTTGAGTATTCAGTGGGGGGAGTGTTGTTGGGTTTCAGCGGGACCATTCGTATACAGATTGTTACGCGTCCCATAGCACTTCGAGCTTTTAGAGTATAAGGTGGCTAAGGGTATCGTTCTATGGTTTGGTTCCAATTTTGAATGGATAGCATGATCCCTAGAAACAGAACACAAAAGACTACAAATGATATACGTTGGGCATCCAAAAGGACTGAATGGTTCTTACAGATTCCACCTCTTCAAGGAGATTCAGCACCTATTTTCCTTTATAAACACTTCCTTCTATTATGTTCGAAGATCAACTAATTTGAAGACAATCCCTATACTCAAAGAGTCAAAGGAGTTGATGGAAACGTTTAGGTATTCTGTTTATAATTTGGCCATTGTAATCATTCTCATCGCTTTCTCCTTGTGAGTTTATTCATCTTCTCATATTCCGTCCTTTCATTTTAATAAAACCAATTTATGTCGATCACAAGGAGAGAGAGATGGGGGGCAGTGAACTCAAAAGCCATCAAAGGGAAAAATAAACAAGTAATGTTTCTCCCTAAAATCAAGGGTATGCAAGACTTAAGAAAAGAGCTTTCAGAAAATAAGAGAGACAACGTAACAGCCATTATAACAATTAAACATTTCAGCTTCATCAATGAATCCCTCTAAATTTTACTACACAATAAAAAAGGACAGTGTAAGTTATGAAACCACCATCTACAATGCTACAAGACTAAGAGAGAAATAGTAGGCATGGGTAATTATAAGGAAAGTATCAAACAAAAAACACAAATTACAGATAAAACAAGGAAAAAAATTACTGATAAAAACATATAGTCATAAATCACAAAATCTAATAGAGTGATTGTTTTTTTGCCACTAATTAGTGGCAGGCTTACACAAAATACTCTTTATTTTTTACCACTACCTAGTGGTAGTAAGAGGCAAACCTTTATATTTGGGCCTCAAGCCCATTAAGTGGTAGTAAGCTATTTCCAATTACTTACTACCACTTAATGGGTTGGAGGCCCAAAATTAAAGGTTTGCCTCTTAGGCCCCGCTTGGTATGAGTGCGGACGTTTGCTGTGCAAACGTTAGCAACGATTTAAAGATTTAGAGGCGCTTGGTAGGACCGCTGCAAACTTAACTTATAGCAAACCTTTACCATGGGCCCACCTCCCTAAGGCATAATGTGCAAAGAACGTTCGCAGCACTTTCAAGCCCGGGAACGTTCGCAGCCAATGACCCATTTTAATTAGTCTCTTCATTGGACCAGACTCGAGATAGAACACGAAGCTTTGTCATCTTCTTCCCTTCTCCTTTCGACTGTATCCAGAAGTAAGAGACTATAATTCTCCTCTCTTCTCTTCTAAAGTTAATTAGACAGGTTTGAGGTTTTCTTCTCTCTCAAGAATCAAAAGAAGTGGTGCTATGAATATTAAAAGGAGCTCTCTCTCTCTCTCTCTCTCTCCTCTCTCCTCTCTCTCAAGAATCAAAGGAATAAATGGTGCCAAGAGTATTCAATGGAGCTTTTTAACGAATAATGGATGCATTTGGGTTGGAATTATAAAATCTATTTTTATAGTTTTAGGATAAATTTTGGATTAATTAGGTAGATGATGTTAATTCTAGATGAGATTTGGGTTCAATTTAAAAAGATTTCAGACAAAAAATTAAATTTTGTGGTAGATTTGGTTAATTTTGGGGTAGGTTTTGGCCTAATTTTTTTTATTGATTTTAGGTCAGAAATAAAAAATTATAGGGTAGAGGAATTTATTTTAGGGTAGATTTGGATTCAATCTTAATGTATTTTATGCTAGAAATAAAAAATTTATTGTAGAGATCATTTTAGGTAGATTTGGAAACCCATTAGGGTTGAAGTTTAAAAAATCTGTTCAAACAACTACCATCGTTTTAACTTTGAAAAATAATTTAGGTTATTAGAGTTAATGAGCTATCATCAATTCTAGATCTAACTTCATGTAGCTGAAAAGTTCGAATAAAAAAAAAACAGTTCTTATTAGTTTTCACATTTACAGATTATACCAATCAACCACACATATTTGCCATACATTTACAATAATTATACCAAGCAGCAATGAACGTTTCCGATGTTAGCATTTGTTGCAGCAAATACTTACCATAACAAACGTTTGCTGACTGTAAACACTTACCGGCATACCAAGCAGGGCCTTACTAACACTAATTAGTGGTGAAAAACAAAGAATATTTTGTGGGCTTGTTACTAATTAGTGGCCAAAAAAAATTAAAAAATCACCCCCAAAGCAAACAAAAGAATGAAAAGTACCAGGTAACTTTCTTGGTTTTCTCAAAGGAACAAACTTTGCTCCGATCGCCAATGCAATAGGAGGACCAAATATAAAACCCCGAGCCTCAATACCTAGGAAAATCACAGAAAATATTCGTGTTTTAAAGAACATAATGCATGAGTAACCTTTTGTGCATTTAATGAGAAACAACATATAATATATTGATTGAAAAGAAACATGTTAGTAAGTGGTAAATTGAAAGATTAAAAAAGAAGTATCAAAGAAGTGATCAGCATACCCCAACAGAAAATGAAGAGTGAAGACAGCATATTAGTTGATCATGTTACACCATCAATGAAGAGTCGATTAATTCGGAATATCATACCCCAACAGAACAATACTCAAAACTTGAACTATTTCAAAACGGTAAAAGGACATAGGCATTTATAGTATCTGTATGGCTTCCAAAAAAAATTTCCTGATCTTTCCTCCATACTCCACAAATTTGTTTCAAATATTGACTTCTTGTGATCGGAGAAAAAAAAAATACTGACTTCTCCAGCCATGAAAGTAACATATCCTAAAGAACGAATATATATTAATCATGACTCGTTGTGTGCACACCGAAAAGAAAGCCAATATGGCTCACTGAGCCATCCTAACTCCTCTGTCAAGCTATAAAGTTCAAATAGGTTGCTGAAGGTTCTTCATTATAAGTTTATTACTCATCTCACCTTTCCTTAAGACTAAACCTGGGGGAGTTTTTCTATATGTTCGTTTAGCTCTTAAGCATTGAAAGAACAGTAAGGTACTCACACGAAGTACCCAAAAAATTAAAGTTTTGTAACAAGTTTGAGCACAAATTTACGCCATAAACTGACCCCTGTGAAGTGAAATCATCCAATCCAAGCTCCTACGCATGCTGAGGATTATCAAATCTTCAACAAGAAACATGTGAACAGTTCAAATTTCCAACAGTTCGGAATGTTTTGAATATTTTGTTTCAGTTCTGATGGTGACCAAAACGGAACCTTCTCGATTCGGCTTGGTTGGTATTGTTCATGGATTCTTTTCCAATTCTTTGTTCTAAATATTTCAGTTTCTCAACCAACCAAAACATTCGATTAAAATGAGATTTTGAACCTTAAATGAGATGCATTCATCGGAAAAAAAAAATTCACAAATTAAAGGATATGAAATTACCTTCAACAAATGCAAAAGTGGAACATCATTAGTTCATTCCTAAGGATGTACCATCAAAATCCAAGGATTTCAAGCTACATTCATAACTCTCAGCACAAAATATGACTTTTTGGACTTGTTAAGATATTTGCTGCACAAAATATGACTTTTAGAACTTATTTAGACATCTCTTATTGTTCTTCATCGCTGCATTATTAATTTATGAACTGAATGGCAGCTTGGAAGATGTAGGCAAAAAAAATTAAAGACGAACAAATATCCAAATAAATCTTCAATGGAAAAGCAAATTCAAATGGGTAAACGAATTTGAGATCAGAAAATGTACAACCAAAGACGGTTAAATTTGCTTTTGCTTTAATTAGTTTCTTCTTCAAGTTTTAGAAAGATATTTTTATATATATTTATTAAATGTGATATAATCATATAAGCTGCAGTTAGTTTTTAGTTAAAAAAAAAAAAAAAAAAGAGGTTAACTATAAGTAGGTTTTGATTTTCATCGGAGTTTTTAGATGCTATTTTATAAGGATTAGTTAAGCTAGGACTCAAGATTCTACATGTACAGATATAATTTTGTTATAAAAAATGAAGAAGAATCGAAGATTAGGAGTCATTGATCATCCTATTGACGGCCCAAGCTCCATAGCAATCCTGTATTCCAAATTTGAATGGTCAATCTAAAGAGGTGATCCCTCATCTTTCTGTAGCACCTGACTTCCAAAGTTAGAGATCGTTCATAACTTATTCATCCAATTTGTTACAGCAATGCACATACTAATGGAACTGTTCATGAACCCTTGAAGATTGTAACTTGCATTGTCCTATATTCTGATTTGCTATTTCCTTTTTGATGGAATAATAAAAGAGTGAAAAATTAAAATGAGAAAGAAAAAAGAAAATGAACTTGGGAGTTGAAAAGCACCAGATTAAGCAAAAGAGATGGAAACCCATTACATTAAACATATCAATGATAACTTTCCAAACAATAATTCACCCCCATCAAGAACATCATAACAGCCTAAACTAAAAAGAAAGCAAAAAAGTAAGGACAAAAGTGAAGTAAGGCCAGGTGGCTAAAAAAGCTCATCAAATGGATTATGAAAACCCAAATCCATCCAAAACCCTAACTTGGAACAGGTGGGTCCAGTTTCCAACAAGGTGGGTATCCATCAAAACGCCACCCACCATGAAAATAGGATCAAAGAACAGTGCCCATGAGAGTAGCATTTTGAACCATTCGAAAATTTCACAGCTAATACTCAATAACACAACCCACTAACACCATTAATAGTCAAACACAATCACTCAAAAGAAGACAAAAAAGATTTAAAAACAAAAGCCCAATAAAAAGTATTCAAAAAGACAACCAGAAACTTCTTCAATGGCATTGATGAAAAAAATGAACCATTTTATGTTCTGTAAAAAAAATGGACCCTACTGTAAGTAAAAATAAAAAAGGGTTCACTTTTTTTTAATCTCTTTTAGTGTTTTACAATTTTTATTTTTTTTTACCTGCAACGACCGATATTTTTTCTCCTTTGTATCGTTCGACGAACAAATCAACTGTGTTCTTGAAAGCTTTGGGATCTAGAAGAAGTGTAGTAATGTCTTGAAACATAATCCCTGCAAAAAAAAAAAAAAAGGCTATTATTGAGAAGAAGAAGAATAAGAGATTTTTATAAACAAAAACAAAAGATTGAAAACAAAGTTTTGGAAGATTGAAGAGAGGGAAGAAGAATGTAGGAAACCTGGTTTGGGGAAATTGGGAACGACACGTATTTTAGATTTGATGCCATGAACACGAGGATCTTCCCCTTTGCAAGCTGACATTATAGATTTTACAGAGAAAAAAAGTTCTCTTCCTCTCTCCAAAAAGCGCTGTCTCTCTCTAGTTCTTGTAGTGTTTTTCTTTGAATCTCTAATGACTATGTAGCAATAAAAAAGTTTTGCTTTGCAACAGAGAATCTGAGGAAAAATGAATGAAGAGAGAGAGAGAGAGAGAGAGAGAGAGAGAGAGAGAGGCGTGTGTGTGTTTATGGGTAGAGAGAGAAACAGAGAGAGCGTGAGGAGGGGGGCGCTCTGCACAAAAATGAGTGAAATGTAAAGTACTAATCAGTCAGTGGGCAAGTAAGAGGATCTTAAGAAGCTAAACCAAAAAGAGACAAAGAATCGGTGTGAACTTTTGCCATCGCATTGTAACGTCGTAGAAGTTGTCGCACGAATCGACCCTCATACATCCCATCAGATGACATTGAAGGGGTAGACCCAATGTTTTAAAAACCGAACCGGTTCGATAACCAGAGAAGGCATTGGGTTGGGTCAACCTGGTCCGATCAGTGGGTTAACTAAACAATATATTTATAAAAAAAATTATAATTGAGCTTAACTTTTCTTGTTGCCCAGTTGGCTAAACTAATTTTGACCAAATCACGGGTCATGTGTTCAAAACTCCATAATATAATTATTTTGCAAGTTTTATTAGGAGTCTTGGGTTCGATTCTTTGTAGAATGCATTTTTTCAACATAAAACATAGTGCATTAACCCAGTAAAAAAATCGGACGGTTCGCCTGGGTCGCCGGTTTAACCGGCCGGGTTGACCGGTTTAGTGATAAAAGGCTCTGGTTTTTGAAAAATTTGTTGGGTTGATGTTGAACCAACCCAGTTTTGTTATTGGGTCACCGGTTTATCAATTCAACCGGTCGGCCCGGTTCAGTTTTAAAAACATTGGTTAGACCTACATCTAACGTGGGTGTAGAAGATCCACCATGTTATTGGTGGGACTTGGACAGTGATGCCCACTAGAAGGAAGAGTTGATGGCTAAAGTCAAGGCTTTACATAGAGCGCTGCTTTCTGGACCGACGCTTATACAAACTAAATGTCCGACGCTTATGTGGCATGGTGAGTCCCATTGCCACATAAGTTAGAAATCCCTTCAAAATACTTTTGAGTGGGAAAGGTAGTAGGTCCCACCCTGCCACATATACATGTGGCACCAGTTTTGTAAAAGGGTCGGTCCAAAAAGCTGTATTGTTTTACATATGTGTTGAATCGTGTTTTTTGGTCAAGTTGGTTCAAAAAATGTTGTTAAGGTTGTATTATTGTAAATTTATTAAATATAGGTATTTTTGTAAGTTTTAAAATGAAAATTTTAATTCAATCCAACCTTTTTTTATCCGGTGATGCTACACTTACTGCAAAGTATACTGCAAATATTACTGCAAAGACTATTTAGGAGGGTATTTGTGTCAATTTAGGAATGACTCAAATCACGAGAGGTATGAGATTATTTGAGAACAGTGGGATGACTAGGTAGTAAGGTTTGCAGTAAGTTTAGCATTTTCCTTTTTTATCACGTATAGATGAGTACCATTTTGTTTTTTAGATTTCAAGGAAAGGACGAGCGCCGTTTTTTTTTTGTACGCACAGTCCTTCCGTAATTTCTAATGCTGACTTTTCTTAAAAACTCGAACTTCTCATACCTAAACTATCCTTCCGTGAAATAAAACTTGCATTCTTCAACTACTTTGTTTAAAGGAACTGATGATATGGTGGAGAGAGAAAAATATATATTTTTAACTTCAAAATGCTATAATTTTTAATCTACAAATTTGTTTTGACAAAACTTATATTTTTTGAAAGTTTTTTTCAAGATCTTCAAAACAAGATCAGACAACAATGCGAAATTCAAAAAAAAATTGTAATCAAGTTGTAATTTTTATATTTTTATTTCCCTCAAATTTGAGCATTTGCAATTTTTAAGCCTATATGCATTTCAAATTTGCATGCTTGATGTTCATTAATATATTGTTGAACCAAAAATGAATAATTGAAAACCTGATGCGTGTGCAAGTTATAATTTGCATTGTTTATTTTTTGAAAGTTTAAGTTTCTGCAATTTTTTAGCCTATGTATTTGCATGTTTTGATGTTCATTAAAGTATTTAAGTTCATGGTAAGCAAATTTAAATGTAGAAACCCATTTATGCAAACTTAACTACAGTATGCACATAATAAAAATTATATGTAAAGCGGTTTGCATACTCGGCAAAGTATAAAGATTTGGGTTTGCATTGGCTTTGTAAATGGATTTTATTTTCTTTAAATTTGGTATCTATGACTAATTTTATTTGAAAGATCTTAAAATATACTTTCCAACCATATAATTTTTGTTCAAATCTGACTTATATTTTAAAAGTTATAGCTAGTTTTACGTTAATATTAATTTAAATGAAGGTAGTTTCTCTCTCTGTCAACTACCAAAAAGAAAATTAGTAGAGAGGTTAATCTGTCATTTCGCGTGGGATTTTTTCCACTAACATGCGCGTGAGGGCGTAATGTACAAAAAAAAAAATTGTTGTTGATGATGAAGGATGAATTAAGAAAAATTATATTTTTATTTTATTTCCATAATTTTATTAAATTTATTCTTGTTAAAAATAACTAAATCTCGTTTTTATTATTTATGGGTTATCTAGGAAGGTCTAAAAGTGTCTATTTTGAGTTTTAATAGGTTTAGAAAGTTGCTTATAAGTAGTAGATACATTAGGATCCAAGTTTTTAGTATTTTGGTAGGTTTTTAACTTGTTATTAGTCTTGTGTGGCACGTTCAATGAACAAGAACTTTTTATAAAAAAATTATTTTTAATTTTATTAATGTTTAGAAAAAAAAATTAAGTATTTTATTTTTTAGAAACTTCTTTTGTTTAGTGTGGAAATATCTTCTTCTTTTTTTATAAATATTGGGCCATATGTTTATAATGTAGTTTTTTTTAACCCATACCTAAGAGAGAGTGTTTTGTTAACCCAAGGCTTCTCTTATAGTATATTACTAGCCCCCATATCTCGTGCAAGGCACGGGGGCTTCTTTTTTAAAAAAAAATTGAATTTTTTTATTAGATAATTAGAAAATTTAGTTGTTTTAGAATTGGAGAAAGAATAATGGATTAGGCCATATGTTTATTATGTAGGTTTTTTTAACCTACACCTAAGAAAGATGGTTTTGTTAACCCAATAATAGATAATAGATTGGGCCATATGTTTATAATGTAGGTTTTTTAACCCCACACCTAAGATAGAGGGTTTTGTTAACCCAATAATAGATAATAGATTGGGCCATATGTTTATAATGTAGGTTTTTTTAACGCACCCCTAAAAGAGATGGTTTTGTTAACTAAGGCTTCTCCTATAATATATTACTAGTTTTATATCTCGTGCAAAGCACGGACTTTTTTAAGAAATTTTTACTACTTTCTCATACATATACTAAATCTTTTGTCTATTGTTATAGTTTATTTTTTAATTTTTTGTAGTCGAAATAGTAAGATTGTAAAGTATTTTTAATATATTAATACTGCATATAAACCTACATGAATTGATCCAAAGGCTAACTTTTAGTGAGGGTGTTCACCTTACTATGAAGAAGATCATCCTCATTTAAAATCAGCCCATTCTAGACCCCATTATAATCCATTAAAAAGTTAGTTTCAAATCAATGATAAAACATAATGTTAATATCACCGTTGGTTCCAACTAATTCTTGATGGAGTTAGAGGTTTTAAAATGTATTGATTGTATTGGATGATGATGGTCTCCATGGTGAGATAAATATCTTCACAAAAAAAATAGTCCATTGATAATCCCATGTGGGCTTAATATAGATCATAGTTTTTTTTGGTGCTTTTTCTAACCCGCGGTCAAAAATATATCCCCACTCTTCTACAAATATGTACCATAGTTTTACATGAAGAATCGAACTTCAAATAGACTAATTTTCTGTTCTAAAAAAATGAAAAAAAGAATAAGAAGAAATATTCACATAGAATAGATTGCATAGAAAAGACTTGCTAAATATGGGCTCTATTTAAGAGACATGAGGAAGATAATAGGTACAACGCATAAGCTAAGTCACAATCCCAGAACACATGTTCATAACTCGTCTTACTAACTCCCTCGTCAATCCAGATCCAATAAGATTCATTTTCATCATTGGCTCACTCCACAAATATCATACATTAAATTAACCCTAAAGCACAAAGAAAAGAAAATAAAAGAACCTAATCTTGACGTTGATGCTATATGAAGCTACTTAAATGTAAACTTCATCTGCATAGAAAGCTTGAAACTGTAAGAAATGAGAATTGGTCAATAATAAAGAATATAACTACAACAAACTTCTTATACAAATCGAATAGAAAACTAAAAAATGCCCTAACAGTAAACATACAAATAGTACGTACCCTTGGGAGAGAAAGAAAGTGAGAAAGTTAAGTGACCATAGTGAAGCCCTCTAAGGGGCAAGGGAAAAAGTTCGTTTTTGAAGATTGCAATTTGCATCCATTCTCTTGTTCTTCTTAATATAGGCAATATTGTATCATCTATATAACGTCTCTTTAGTTATATATAAAGAGACAGTGTAACAGCTCTTTAGTTGATAGAACGTTAAGTGACGTTAATTATGCTATAATAATTAGAGGAAGAGAAATTAATTGCATCATTTTAATAAGATTGTGGTCAACTTACCCTGCAAATTAGCAATTTAAGAAAGAGAGAATATCATAATTTTAGTAAATAGAGAAAGAGATAGAGAAATAGTATTAAGGTGGTGGATTTAGTAATAATGGTAATTATAGAAACATTTCTACCACTATAACGGAATTTATTAATTACGAATTTAATTATAGAAATGTTATAGAGTATTATATGCCTAAAATGTTGTTTTAATTAAAGACAAAAATGATGGTGACATGGAGCTTTTCTTATGATGTGACACTCTGAAAGAATAGAGTGTCACGTGGATGTCAAAGGTTGCCACGTCAGGCGCTTCGGCTATAGTAATATAGTATAGACAAGTCTTAAAGCCCGTACTATGTACGGGCAATAGTTTTTAAAAATTATGCTAATAAATATGATTTAAATATTATTTTTTTTGAAGGGAACTATTGGCCAGATTACATTATGGCATAGATACACGCAGTGGGCGTGTGAGAAGCACAGAGAAACCGTCAAGAACATCGTCACCAACGAACGCATGAAAGACACCCACCAATGGTAGTAGAGATACCGCCAATAACAGCGTATCTATATTTATTATCAGATTATATGGGACAAACTGTAACGCCCCGTACCCCAAATATAAGGGACATTACCGTCAGTTTACAACGAGATTCAAATCCGGCAGAGTCTCCCCTGTAAACTGGACCTTTCGTCACCTAATAGATACAATGCATATAAGAAAATACACAGCGGAAGCAAATTTAAACAAGGATATGCACTAAAAATTTTCCACCCATTTTTTTTTCTACTCAACTGAAATCCCAACGATGTAGGACCAGGAGGAACCTGCAAATGACTACGACATTCAAAATACTCACTTATCATGGATATAACTGTGATATGATATATAATTATGTTCGTTGTTTCCTGCCAAAATATATATATAGTGAGGAAGATAAAGTAAGAGTTGTATTCATATAAACAAAGAAACATAAGGCTCACAACCGAGCCATAAAATGGTAACAAACGTCCGCTGTGACTGAAGAGAGGGAAACCTACGTCAAACCAAAACAAGGAAATCCCTCGCCAACCACGTCGTCACATCACCACTAAGGATCTTACCTCGATCCTCAACCGTCAACTGTAAAACCACGAAAACAATTGGGTGAGAAACTCAGTAGGTAGATCAACCATCCTAATATCATCACATGCAGCGGTTAATCCGATAACAACTCAAAAGCATTTGTAAAAGCAATGCACATTATATAGCTGATTGAAACATCAAGAAAAACCTGCATATACATATATGAACGATAGTAGTGTACTTCTGCTAGTGTAGCCAAGGAACACGATCGGGTTACCCCAGTCAGAATTGTTTCGAGATCAATACCAAGTATAACGATTTGACGACTGCAGACTAGACAAGGGCCCCCAACTAATCCAGAGAAGGTTCCCCGACAACCTTCCCCCGCGTCTAACACCCATCGGGCAGGTATGCGAACCTCAGCTAAACTAGTTACTCAACACCACCAACAAACA
>MVGT01004097.1:9638-36074 GCA_002174775.1 Macleaya cordata | reverse complement strand
TCTCTCTCTCTCTCTCTCTCTCTCTTGTAGATCTCTCACTCTCACAGCTCCCTCTCTTCTCTCCCACGTTTTCCCTCTCGCTCACAGCTCCCTCCCTTCTCTGATCACTCTCTCTGTCTCGACCTCTCTCTCCCTTATTTCTCTATCTCCCTCTCTTTTATTTCCCTTCCCTTTCTTTCTTATTTCTTTCTTCTTTTTTTTTTGCTCCTAATATTACTACTATTATAAGTATTATTATTAGCAGATTTTTTTTTTGTTTAATGCATTACTATTTCTACTAATATTATTAATATTAGTAATAAACCCTTTTCTCTTTGTTACACTTCTAATATTGCTAATACTACAATTCTAAATATTACTAATACTAGTAATATCATTATTATTATTAGCAAGTAATTTCTTTTTTTTTTGTTAGTGGGGTCTCACACAAACTTAACGGAATACCACGACCGAGAAGTTTTGATCTCAATACCTCCCACTACCAAAGATTTTATGGGAGGGATACACAACCATTGAGCCAAAAGCCCATGTACATATGATTTAGTTTTGATTTGTAATATTGTCATATTAATTATTATGAGTAATTTGAAATAGAAAGATAAATAACTACATGAATGACATATAATAAAAGAATAGCTTATAACATTTATCCTTGTATATAAGATTTGTAACATCTAATATTAGTATTGTTTTCATTACTTAGTAATAGCTATAGTACTAGTGATCTTAATTGATTTGTACATTGAGTGTACAATAGATTTGTAAGCCATTCATTTTCTTAATAGGTTTAAACCAATATTATATGGAGTTAGATATTTTAAAAATGTATTTTCCATTAAGGATGATCTAAATGGTGATGAGATTATTCTCAAAAAATCAGATCATCTCTATGTAGGTCCCACATGGGGATTGCGTTAAAATTATGTTAAAATAAGCAATCCTAAAGTAAAAACTATATATATTAACTTTTAATTTTTGTTTTAGAAAAAAAAATAGTTTTTAAAATTTTACCCAAATAATTTCATCAGAAGAAAACCAATTAATTTATAACTTCATATTAAATTTTCAAAGTGACTATATGCAACCACAATTGTTCGTTATGTCACTACATAACTTCTAATGTTATATTTTTATCTATATCAACAAATGCCATCTTCATTCTAATCAAAGAAATTCTTCTGTTTGTTTATTCTTCTTCTTTTTTTCTTCTTCTTTTTTTTTTGTAAAAAAATAGAACTAATAAAGACTAAGATAAATTAGATCTTTGGAATTGTTATTTAAAATTATACCTTATAATGCATCACTTACTATGTTAGGGAAGTAGAAAATCAAATAGGGAACATCAAAAGATAACAATCTTTCACCGAATAACCCTATTGAATATAAATAAAAATAATAAGAATAAAAATTATATTGCTACTGTTATATATATTCTTGTTTTGGCTGGCATTTTAGCAGAGAAAATTGAGAAATTTGTGATTTAACATAATTTTTCATGGTTCTTTTCACAACAATCGAACTTTAATTCTTGATCGGAGGAAAGATTCTTCGGGCTTGTCATATATATCTGAAAAAAATGATAATCACTTAATTCTGCTTCCACGAAAATCCTACTCAATCAATAATAATAATCCTTGGTTACATTATTATCCCAAATAACATAATCCACTGACCCAAAATTTGTAGTATTTTCGATCATTAAAAAATAAAAAGTGAGAACTTAATAAAATAATGTCTTGGATAGGATAAAAAAGTGATTGAACTAAATTTATATAATTGATTATTAAAATAAAGTAAAATATATACAAATGATCGAGTCTACTTTTTTTTTTGATGATGGACTATTGCCCAAATTACAATGACAAGGCGAAAATACACCGGTGCCTATTAGCAATAGGTGTGTAAGAATCGCAGAACCACCGCCAAGATCACAAAGGAGTCACCACCATGGACGAAGAGAAATAAAACCATTAATATCTACGAGCATATGTCGCCACCACGGACGAAGAGACGTCGCCACCACGAATGAAGAGAGGGCTCCAACATATTACATGGAAGAAACTTTAATGGTAAACCACACCCAAGAAGTTTCGATCCCAAGACCTCCCAGGTCATGGAAGGGGTGCACAACCGCTCGGACAAATGCCCATGTGCAAATGATCGAGTCTACTTACCACACAATATTAGCACGATAACTGTTTTTACGTATTACTAATTCCTACAAAGAAAAACAAAAACATTAAACTTACTCAAATTAAACGTAATGTAATCAGGGAGAGGTTCGAGTGCAAAAAGAGAAGAACTAAAAACAATACATACCAATATTAAGAGAATAGAGATATACCTAAAAAGCATAAAAAATACATACATCACACTCTATTTATAATGGAGGAGTTAATTAATCAGCACAATATTAGGTGAAATTTGTAACAACTAATTGAATGAGTATTATTAATTGTATTTTAAAATTACAATTACTAATTTAGAATGTCTATTATTATTAATTTTGTATGTGTGATTACTAGTTTAACTATTATTAATTTCGTAATAGGTAATTAAACTTGGGTATATAAATGGTTTTAATTAGTAATTGGGAAATCTATTGGATTTTCTTTGCCTTTTCTTGGCATTAATGGTAGTGATGATTTTGAAATTTGAGTTTTTATTCTGATTTGTGTTTTCATTAAAAACACAATTAATTTATAATTGGTAGATAATTAAAAAATAAATAAGTCAGATAATCAGATTAGTATTTAATTAACCACTAATTACGTAATAATTACCATAATTACATCTCATTTTTTAAGATTGGTTAGCAGAAACTTCAAACGCCACGTCTCACGCTATGAGGCATCTAACGCTGAAGTATCACTCATTGAGGCTTTCAAGGCTAATGTGTCACACTTAAGGTTTCTCTTCTCACGTCCTATCCCATTAATTCTCTTTAATTAGTCATTTATCATGTTAATTAAGCTAACCAAATAAAATTTCCATCTGCTTAAATTCTTCCTAAATTATCTCTCCAAAATTTATTCTTTCATTTTTATTGATTCCATTTAATTGGCAACTAATTACGCATTAATTACATAATAATTAACATAATTACTCCCAATTTTTAAGATTGGTTAGCATTGAGTAAATTTTATTTAAGAAATTCTCACATTTTAGGTTTGCAGCCCTTACTCAATGAGAACTAGGCATTCCCGCGGAACCATTAACAGCCTGTAGCTCTAGGGTGTACGCGTTACACCAAGCTAACAAAAAGCTGTACTCACATTCAAGACATAAGTAAAATAAAGCTGAAATAAACTTTATTAACTTCACTGTTAAACTGATTCAAACAAATGGTTAATTAGATAAACCCAAAGAATAATGGACTAAACAATGTCCAAACCAAATAGAACATATCAAAAGGATGTCCTACGTCTTCACGGAACTCTTAGAAGTCTCTGAAGACTTATTCCTGTCTTAACACGATCACCGCCTCTACCGAGGATTCACTTGTTGCCCTGGACCTATAAAATAGTGGTGCTAGGTCAAAACCTAGCCAGCAAATTCACTAGTTCTCTTGGCTTAGATTTAGGATAACCATGAGATTCACGAGAGTATATTAACATTATAGTATAAGATAGGTCAATATAAAAGGATAAACAGAGTAAAGAGATGCATAGATTGACGGCTGTGGTGTTTTATGATCTTCACTTAAGATTTGGTTCTCGTAATATGTGGTATACCTAGTTACTACCCACGTTTTACCCGTCCCTGTAGTTCACTCGAGATACTAGTTGTGCGCAATGTGAATCCGATAAACTGCCTTGAAATCCATTCTCCAAACACTCGTAACCCTGTTGGCGCTACTTACGTGTCAAGTGATTCCGTAGACCTCACTTGGCGATTCCATAGACCTAGCTTAGAGAGGACCAGGCCTATACATGACCTAAATTATGTGTGCACACAAGCCAAACAAGTTATTGAAGCACACTACAAACTTATGGAGGTTTCTTACATCTTTTATGTGCCTACAAGTGTTCATCTTCATTAAAGCAGTTAGCAAGTAGTTTAAGTATGCCTTCTATGCTCTTTAAATACATAAATAAACATTATTATATATGTCATACAACATGATAACCTTTAAATATGGTCCTACCATCAAAAGGGCTTAAAATAACCTAATTTACAAGTTAACAGTTAGTTGGTATCGATACCTTCTCGGTGGTATCGATACCAACATTTACATTGGTAATAGATACTATCGGTATCGATACCCCTCAAGGTGGGTATCGATACTCTCTGAATGGGTACCCTCTGAATGGGTATCAATACCCTTTGAATGGGTACCCTCTGAATGGGTATCGATACCCCCATTGTTTTCTCGTATTTTTCAGGGTTTGTTCTTTGCCAAAAATCCATGGTACCTTAGTTTTCTTACCTGCAAATGTTAGGGGATCATAAATACAACTCATATACATATATTCCATGCATTCTAACCCTAAGAAACTCATACACATCGTGCTAACACAGATTATATGCATCTTTTCAAGTGGTTATCATGCAAATAGTAAAGAGATTAGGTTTTCCTGCAGCCAATCATTAGGGAAACAGAACAACAACATGGAGTACTTAAATCCACACCAAAAGAGCAAGTTACTACTTGCCTCAAATTGAAATTGACTCCACAATGCAAGGAAGAATAAGAGAATCTCTCTTCAACTCGGAG
Source organism: Macleaya cordata (assembly GCA_002174775.1). Lineage (NCBI taxonomy): Eukaryota > Viridiplantae > Streptophyta > Magnoliopsida > Ranunculales > Papaveraceae > Macleaya > Macleaya cordata. Next base: position 31,357 of record MVGT01004097.1, on the reverse strand, counting down.
TCTGCACTTTCTCTCTCTCGATCTCAATCCTCTTGATCAAGCCTCTAAGGAATCTCAGTGTTTTTCTTTGAGAATTCTGTCCAAAACCTTAACCGTGCTGCCCTCTCTCTCCCTTTCTCTCTAGGTCGACTAGAACAGATAAAGAGCTATAAAAAATTAGTATTTTCTAGGATTAAGGGTATTACAATCTACCCCCCTAAAAAAGGATTTCGTCCTCAAAATCGCACATATCCCCTTAACGAGAAGTTCTTGGTAACACGCGCGAATCTCCTCCACTTTCTCCCATATGGCCTCGTGCTCATCATGATGGTGCTACAGGATCTTCACCCAAGGTATTTATCTTGACCTAAGCTTTTGCTCCTTGTAGTCAAGAATCCTATAAGGTTTCTCTACATAGGTTGCTCCTGGCTGCAACTCTAACTCGTGGAAATCGACCATTGCCGGCGATCTTCATCTCTGAGATGCTTACGAAGCATTGACAAATGAAAAACATCGTGGACTCCTGCCAACTGATCTGGTAAAGCTAACCGATAAGTCACTTTCCCTACTCTCTCTAAGATAGGAAAAGATCCTACGAAGCGCGGCACTATCTTCCCCTTCTTACCGAACCGAAGTACATCCTTCCTAGGTGATACCTTCAGAAGTACTTGATCACTTACTTCGAACTCTAACTCCCTACGCATCTGATTTGCGTAGCTCTTCTGGCATCCCTGTGCTGTACGCATATACTCTCTGTTTAGAGCTATCTTCTCTGTAGTCTGCTGCACTGTCTCTGGTCTTGGAAGTTTTGACTCTTCAACTTCTGCCCAACATATTAGAGATCTGTAGGGTATGCCATATAATGCTTCAAACGGTGCCATCCCGGTGTTAATTTGGTAACTGTTATAGTATACAAACTCTACAAGTGGTAATAGATCTTCCCAATTACCCTTGTATTATAGAACCATACAATGGAGCATGTCCTCAAACACTTGGTTAACTCTCTCTGTCTGTCCATCAGTTTGTGTAACCCTTTAATTTAATTTACTAATGTTAGGGGCACCCACTATTGCTAAGGGCACCCTGACAGAGTTTTAGTAAGTTTGGGTTTATAATTAATTATAAATATAAACTAAAACCTGAAACTCTCCTATTTTTATTGTGAAGGTCGACCAGAATAGAGGAGAGAGAGAGAAAATCGGTTGGGAGAGAGGGAGAGCAAGGGGGAGAGAACCGACCAGGGATTGGAGGCAGAGAAACTCTAAGTTCCTCTTGAAGGATCGATCGAGGAAGATTCATGTTCGCGAGAGAGAGTGTGCAGGGGTTCATCTTCTTCTTCTTCTTCTTCCCAGGGATTTAACCTCTTTAATGATTCAAGACAAGTAGTAACTTGCTCTTTTGGTGTAGATTTAGGTTTTCTATGATGTTGGTATGCTTTCTTAATGGTTGAATGCATAAAAACCTAGATTTTATGTTGTTTATATGTTAACTACATGAATGAATGCAAGTAATCCATTATCATATGATGTGTACGTATTTCTAATGGTTAGAATGCATGGAATCTATGAATATTTGATGGTTATATGATTCTCTAAAGTTGCAGGTGAGAAAACCCATGTTTCCTCGGAGTTTTGTTGAAGAACAAAACCTAAAATCACGAGAAAACCCAGAGAGTATCGATACCCTCGGATATCGATGCCAGTTTACAGATGGGGCAAGTATCAATACCCCATCTGGAGGGTATCGATACCTCCCACGTCTAAAAGTGGGTTTCGATACCCACTTAATGTGTATCGATACCTACTGGCCTTTTGACCCTAAGAATATTTTTGGTGAGTTTCTTGTGCGTAGTTAGCTCATGTATGAAGGATATTATGATGATATACATGCATGCTATTAAAGAATATGTATTTATGTGTTTAGAATGCATATGTAACTTCTTGTGAACTGCTTCTATAAAGATAAGCACTTGTGAACACATAAAGAATAAGTAAGAAACCTCCATAAGCTTGATGTGTGTTTAATCAACTTGTTTGGCTTGTGTGCAAACATAGTTTAGGTCCTGTATAGGCCTGGTCCTCTCCAAGCGAGGTCTACGGAATTGCCAAGTGAGGTCTATGGAATAACTTGACACGTAAGTAACGCCGATAAGATTACCAGTGTTCTGGGGACGGATTTCAAGGTGGTTCACCAGATTCACGTGGCGCACAGCCAGTGTCTCGAGTAAACTACAGGGACGGGTGAAACAAGGGTAGTAATTAGGGAGCACTACTCGTTGCGATAATTTAATCTCAACTAAAGATCATAAAACACAACAGTCGTTATCTTATACATCTCTTTACTTTTGTTTAATCCCTTATCCTGACATATCTTATGCTATAATGTTAAACCACTTGCTCTTGTGAAACTCATAGTTCTTCTAAATCTAAGCTAAGGAAACTAGTGAACTTGCTGGCTAGTTTTGACCTAGCACCACCATTAATCTTTTCAGGTCCAGGTCAACAGGCGAATAATCTGTAGTGGTGATGTTCATAGTATGAAAATAAGTCTTCGGAGTTCTCTCGATTCCTGTGAAGACATTTCTTAATTCTTTCATTTAAGTTTAGTTTATTTTGGACACATGTTTAGTCCATTATTCTTTGAGAATATACGTTCATTCTTTTGTTCAATTGACAGGTTATCATTGAGTTAATAAAGTTTATATTCAGCTTTATTTTACTTGTGTCTTGAATGTGAGTGCAGCTTCTTGTTAGCTTGGTGTAACATGCACACCCTAGAGCTACAGGTTGTGTAATAGTTCTGCCGGAATGCCTAGTTCTCATTGAGTAAGGGCTGCAGACCTGAAAGGTGAGGGCGGGGTATTACAACTTGCGGATGAAAAGCTGTCCTAAAGTCAAGTTACGTTCCAATAGCATCTTGAAAAGCTCTCCAATACTTTGAGGTGAACGAAGTATCCCGATCCAACACCACTGAGACTGGAACTCCGTGATATCAAACTATCTCCTTCATATACAATGTAGCCAACTGCTCTGCGGTGTATGTCTTCTTGATTGGCACGAAGTGTGCACACTTGGTCTGTCTATCCACGATCACCCAAATGGAGTTGTTTCCCTTCCTAGTCTTGGGTAATCCGTCGATGAAATCTATAGATATATTCTCCCATTTCCACTCGAGTATATCCAAGGACTGCAAAGTACTCGCTGGTTTTCGATGCTATGTCTTTACTTGCTGACAAGTAAAGTATGTGCATACGAACTCTACTACGTTATGTTTCATTCCTGACCACCATAAATGTCGCTTGAGATCCCAGTACATCTTGCTCTTTCCTGGATGTGTAGTGTACTTACTACGTTGTGCCTTGTTCAAAATGTCCTTTCTCAGTTCAGATTTCTCTAGAATACACAAACGACCCTTGAACCTCAAGCCACCGTCATTCCCTACAGTTATGTCCATGTTTTCTCCTTGTTGCACTTCTGCAACTCTGTCACGGCACCATTAATCATTACCTTGTTCACTAATGCTTCAGCCCACCAGAGTAGGTCAAATGACCACACTACCTAACAACAGTTGTCTTTACTCGCGGGTTGCCAAGTCGAAGTTGTACTCCAAAACTACCTCCAACAGTCACCACTGCTGGACCATCATAGAGGCTACTATACCCTTAGGCTGCCTGCTCAACGCGTCTGCCACTATATTAACCTTTCCCCGATGATACTGGATTTGAAAGTCGTAATCCTTCAGTGGTTCTAACTATCTGCGCTGTCTTATATTTAGCTCCTTCTACAAGAATAAGTATTTGAGACTTTTATAATTCGAAAAGAGCTCAAACCTTTCACCTATCAAGTAGTGTCTCCAAATCTTGCGTGCAAACACTACTGCTGCTAACTCGAGATCATGAGTAGGATAGTTATGCTCATGAATCCTCAACTGTCTCGAAGCATAAGCAACAACTCGATCGTTCTGCATCAAAACACATCTCAGTCCCTGATGCAACGCATCAATAACCACTACGAGTCCAACCCCACTCGCTGATATAATCAAAACTGGGGTTGTCATCAACTTAGCCTTCAACTCTTGAAACACTTGCTCACACCTAACATCCCACTTGCATGGAACGTTCTTCATAGTGAGACTTGTCAAAGGACCTACTATGCAAGAGAATCCTTGGATGAACTGCCTATAGTACCCAGCCAAACCTAGGGAACTTCGATTTTCTGTCACTATAGTGGGTTGTCGCCACTCCAGTATAACTTGAACTTTAGAGGGATCTAGTGTCGCTCCTGTTCCAACTCACAAGTGTAATTGAGCTGCTAAGCAACCCAATAACATTTATTTCCGTCGTAAGAATCCATATCTTAAATATACTTGGATGCCATCTCTAACGATTACTGATGATAACCCTTCTTGGAAGTCACACCACTCCTAGTTATCCATTCCACATGTTAATTACTACATTGACTATCCTGAGACATATGATTATTTGGAGTTACATTCCTTCAAAATCCAAACCATCTCCATGGTTTAAAGTTTTAATTCATGCTTATGAGAATTCAAATCTTTGAGGTTTCAGTAGTGAGCTACGCATCCTCACTAATCACCTAATGCCCCAAACATAAGAGGACATCAAAACTACCAACGCGGTATCATGAGTCGAGTAAATTCTCCTTTTATCCCTTTGACATTCCTATGCATGACAACTACCTTATCATCTATAGGAAGACACACCATAACCACCGATGTGTTGCATTCGAAACCACCACTAATCCAAGTTCACCTTTGAGAAGATTTGTGAAGATAGTGATGCCATACATGCGTACCATTATAGAAAGTTTATTCAAACTAACTTCCTCACTTGAATGTCTCCACACCTTCCCTAGCCAAAAAGGGCCTTAGGAAAATGTGTTAAGAAGAAATTTCCACAATGGATCGTCAATAATGCCTGACCCAAGTAGAAAAATTAGGACCCTCAGTCACGACCGTTTGGAGAGATTATCATAGTCACTCCAATATCGGACACTTTCATGTCCTAAGATCTTCTCATTGTGCTGCCCAAAATTCACATTTGTCGAATTTTGGCAAAACATTAACACTCTCTCAGTGCTTACATTACCTTACACAATGGGTCCCACTACCCTCATGCATTTCGGAGTTGATCATGAAATCAACTATAAAGGTATTTATAACCTTATCCAACGTCTCTAAAATTAGGCCTGACTAACACGGTCTACCAAAAATGTTGATAGGAGGTAATTAAATGGGATGGTTATTTATGGCTTAAGACAATGACATGGAAGCTTTCTTATGACGTGGCTTTATTCGAGTTGAGTATGCCACGTGGATAGATGAGGCGGCACGTCAGACGCTTCAGCTATGGTAATATATAAGTCTTAATGCCTGTGCTAAAATACGGTCAATGTTCACTAATTAATTTGTTCTAAATTTGTGTTTTTTATTATTTTTTGTTTACATAAAAATAATAGTAAATTTTTTTATTTTATAATGGTTAAAAAAATTAAAAAAATTGCTCATTTTTTTGCATTGATGCATAACAATTCTTTTAATATAAAAGAAAAAATTTAATTTTAAAAAAAGTCACAAAATCAAATTTTCTTACAAATTTTTAAAAAACAGCTTTTTTAATAACTCAGATAAATTTAAAAGTTGCAAAAAAAAGATGAAATAAAATTGTACGGATTATTAATTTACTATAAGAAATCTCATTATTATCATTTTTTTAATCCAACTAATTAATCAATTATATTAAAATTTTTGTGTAAATGAGTCAACACATCTCATGAAAACCAAATACAATTTTTTTAAAATTATTTAAGAATAATAAATTTGGGGTAAAGATCAATTAGTAATGATCGTGCTTAAAACTGACTTGAGTTATATTTTGCAGTAAAGTGAGCTTAATTGTGTTTGCAATGAATACTTTAAATTCATCAATTCGTCTATATATACAATATCAGACAATTCATAAACACCATATATCAAAGTTTGACACCAGAGTTGTAGAACTAAAAATAGATAGACATCAAAATCATATTCCTATTACCATTCCAAGTGGATAAGGCATTCTTATTATTGATCTAAAGAATAAAACTTACAACAATATATATGAGAATCTATTTAGCCAACCTATTTCTTTTGGTCTTAGGTGGTTCTGAGATTATTGGTAGAGATTTTATTATATAGAAATTATGTAAAAATATATATTTTTTTAAAAAAACCTTAGTGATAAATACAAAACCACTCACAGTTATATATTTCTTAGAACTAAAAAAATAACAATTTTTGCGAGAACTTTCGATAAATACATTATTGCTCTTGGGTGATTGAATTGCTTTAGAAACTTCTTCAAGGTCAGTAATCTCTACGGCCTTAGAGTTTGTAATATTGGAACCTGTAAAAAAATGAGAGAAGAGAAAAAAGAAAAAAAAATAGTTGAATATCCAAGTATTAAATTCTACTAAGCAGAGAATAAAAAAAATAAAACCATATGTTAGTAATTTTGGAACCTGTAAAAAAATAAGAGAAGAGAAAAAAAAATAGTTGAATATCTAAATATTAAATTCACCTAAGTAGAGAATAAAAAAAATTAAACCATATGTTAGTAATATTATGGACCTAGTATAACTAATATTTTAAATAATGAAATTACCAGATCAACAATATTCTAAGAATATATAATTACCGTTATTCAGATTTTGGTGATTGGTGGAGTTATGGATAAGCTCCAATTCTTTGCATAACCATATCTATGAATCATCACAAAATATGCTATAAAGTAAAAATAGAATAAAATAATTATAAAAATACTTTTGTGAATAAACCAACAAATTAAGAGGCAAAAAAATAAAGTGCTAATGGTGAAGTAAAATATGAAACCTATATATATATATATACTACCACCATTCATGAGAGTTAATCAATATTAATACATGAAATATGGAAGTTAAGAATTAATGGTATATCAAAAAAATCTTTATGTTTGTTTAGTAAATGGAAGTTTTATTTGTATTTACTAATTGGGTGTTTAATTTTTTTATTAATTAATAGTCAACTTTGTGAGGTTAATTAGCATAGAGAATTACATATTAATAAGATAGTAATGAGTTTAATTTTTTGTTAATTAATAGTCAAATTTATGAAAGTAATTAGGATAGAGAATTACATCTTAATAAGGTAGTAATGTGTTTAATTTTTTATTAATTAATAGTCAACTTTGGAAGAGTAATTAGTATAAAGAATTATATTTTAATAAGGTAATTACTATTAGTAACGGGTATAATTATTTGTATGTTTAATTTTTTATTTGACAAAATTAATTAACATAATTAGAAACTAATTAAAGATAATCAATGAGAATGAGAGAGAATTTATGGAGAGAAAACTTGAAATTTGAGAGTGACATAGAAGTCTTCTTATAATGTGGCATTCTGAGAATAGAGAATGCCACGTGGGTTGCAGAAGCGCCACATCAGACGCTTCAATTATAGTAATATAGTATTAACTAGTGTAATTAATTGGTGTTGACTATGATTTAGGCGTTTGAATTATACAGTTATGCTAACATCGTTATAACTCAAAAATTGTAATTAAAAAATAATAAAATAAAACTCAATAAATAAATGTATTGCATTGAATAAAAAGGCGACTGGATGAAAATATGTAATTTTTAAATATGATAAAAACAATAAATGTAAAAAAAATTAATTATCAACCTTAAAAATGTTAAAAAATAAATAAACAAATTTGATATTTACGTTTTACCTATGAGTAGAGGATGTGGCTATATATTTTTTGCATGGAAAAAAAAATCACTTATCAATCTTAAAAATATAAAATATATTAAAACCAAAAAATGTAGTTTGAAAGATGAATTCGATATTCTTCATACATTTGACTTGTTTCTTAAGGAGCCCATGTGTTTTTTTTATTTTACGTAGTAGGTAGTATATATATTTATATTTTCTTTTCCGTTAATCTTCATCATATATTTAGCAAGTAAAGAAGATAGAGAGTCATTAGAAAGGGATAATTATTTCTAAATTATTAAATGCAGGTTAATTATATACGTTTTGGTGAGAGAATCTAAAAACTGTTTCTTATTGTTGTGTAAAAGAGAAAAATTAAGATATAATTTATGGAGAGAAAAAGAAGGAGAGATTATTTAGCCTTAAATATGTGAAATTCTTGAAGATTTGATTCTTTTGTAACCAATTAAGAGAAATCAAATGCATGATTGTAAGAAAATTAAGTAATTTAATGAGAAACTTAAGGGGAGAGTAGCTTTGCTATTAAACGTAGAAATTTAATATATAAAAAAATAATAATATAACCTAATTAATGTATATAAAAAATTGTAAATAAAAATTAAAAAAAATTAAATATATGGCACATATGAATTGGTGGCATACATAGATGACACTGAAAAAATGAATATATGGCATAATCACTATATATATATATATATATATATATATATATATAATTTTTTAATAAATATATGGCTTATGTGTTAAATTAGTGGCATATATATAGCATTAATTACCAGCTCTTATGAGTAATGGACATGCATTAGAATGGTCAAATATGCACAATAATGTGAAAAAATAAAAAGAAGAAATAGACTAAATGAGCTTAAATTAGTTACAATAATTTCTATACTATAATTAAATTAGTTAGACATATGTTAGATTTGTCCTAATAATTAGAAAGATACATATTATTTGTCACAATAATTAATTTTTTTTCGATATGTCACAATAATGCCCGTAAAATCCTATTATTTGTCACAATAATTAATTTTTTTTCGATATGTCACAATAATTTCTATACTATAATTAAATTAGTTAGACATATGTTAGATTTGTCTGTCTAAATTAAAAATCTATGAAATAAAATAAGCTTTCGATATAAAATGTAATTAAATTAATAAGAAATGTATTCGAGAGAGAGAGAGAGAGAGAGAGAGAGTTTTTCTACGTATTGAACAACTTATAGAATTGTAAATTGTTAACTATGTAATTAAATTAGTAAGATACATATTATAGAAATTTTTTTTCGTAATTTTAACAACTTATGTAATTAGAAACTGTTAATCATATATTAAAATTAAAATAATATTTGTTACACAATAATTTGGATTAGAAAAAGTATCTTATTGTTTTACACAATAATGAAATAAGATTTGTTGGCTTGCTTAGATATGCATGGTTAAGTGAATTTCATTGCTTCCACTATTTAGCAAGTTTTTTAAAAAACAAGAATTACCCACAAGGATATTTACCAATGCATACTCTACAACCATATAGACTATAGAGAGAGAAGATATACATGGGTGATATATGAAGAGATAAAGAGATATTATTGTAGAGATTTAGAGAGAGTGAGGTGGCTCTTTAGGGTGCCACCTTTGCATCCTTTCTATGAATACAATCTTATTCTTTTCAAAAAAAGAAATGGCATTCGTATTCTTTATAATTAACATTTTAGCATTCTCGATTTAGGAATAAAATAAAATAACAAAAGATATTGTAACATCTTATAGATTTTAGCTATGATGCTGGCATCTTGACAAACAATATAAGTGAAAGAAAATGAAACAATTGAAAAGTTGACTTCTTCAGAAGGAAACATATTTTGTTGTTTTGGTCGGAAAATATCTTCCTCAACCTTTATTGGTTATTTTCACGAACTGAGTCAAACACGAGTTTTGTGAATTTCCTGTACTAATTTTTGAAAAATTATTTAAACATAATACGATGAGTCAAAAAAGCAAAATTACATTAAGCCATTGAAAAAAGAAGAAGAAGGAAAAACTCATCAAACATAACCAAGGAGGACATAAAATGAAAATGGTAAGAAAGTAATACGGCTAGCTTATCATCACTACTTGTTTTATTTTAACAATAATTCAAAAAATAAAAAATTCATTAAACATAATCTAGGAGTACACAAAATGAAAGGAGTAAGAAAGTAACACCTCATCATCTATATCAATTTACTCATCATGGTTGTCGTCGTAGGCTAGGTAACTAGAATCAGTTTCTTTTCCTCAATGAAGAAATTAAATGAGATGAATAAACCAAATGTTGTGAATTAAATACTGGTGAAGCAGTATTTAAAATGCATGCATTAAAGTAATTAATTATGATGAAATGCTTGTGAGGTGATAATTGAAACATATTGCATGGAGTAATTAAAAGTATTTTTTTAAAAAAATAAAAAAATAAAAAGTAATTAACAATGAGTGGCACCGATTTAAATCTTAGAGATCCATGATCATTTAAAGAACTGTTAATGTGTGATCAAACTTAATGAGATGTAGTGGAGAGAGAGAGAGAGAGGGAGAGAGAGTATGGACAGAAATAGGAAATTAATGCATAGAGGCATTAAAGCATCATATGACTATTTATTATTAATTGGTCTAAATTAATAAATAAATTTAAGAGAGATTTTTGGGATGAATCTAGAGATAGATTAATTAGGAAAGTTGGAGTAAATTTAGGAATAATTTGGTACATTTCATCGCTTCTAAAATGGAGAAAGGAGAATGAAACATTAATGTGTTGAAAATTCTAATTAAGTTAAAATTTTATAATTAGAATTGAAAAGATTAGATAAAGAAGGAATGTTAAGTGTGACAATTTTTTATAGCATTGATTACCAATAAAGACGGTGACATGGAGGTCTTCTTATGACGTGGCATTGTGAGAATAAAGGATACCACATGGATAGCAGAAGCGCTACCTCAGATGCTTCAACTATAGTAATATAGTATAGACTAGTTTTATAGCCCGTGCAAAAGCACGGGTATTTTTTAAAATAAATTAATTTTTGATATATCTTCATATTTTTTATTCTATAATTAACTTAGGAAGGCATATATATTCAGTTTGAGAAAGAGGGGGATATCTCTAAAAATAGGTTAAGATACATATATATTGATTATGCCAAGCTAGGTTATGATACATATAACATATACATTGGTCAAGGAGAGTAACAAAAATGGCTATAAGAAATTGTCATAGTTATGAATCTGATATAGAAAATTGTGTATCGAGAGTAGAAGTGAGAATAAATTGGATATAACATGTAAAAATTTAAAAATAAAATAATTATGACTATTTTGGGTGCTTGTAGGCCCTTTGGGGCTTTTCCTTAACATGCCTTATGCGTTTGCAATAGAATTTCTTTAGAAAAAAATGGAGATGGATTGTGCTACATAGATGGACGTGGTACCATTGTACCAAGGCTCATTTGAGCCATATTTGAATGAAAAAGTTCTTTTAAACAACGGTGAAAAGAGCTTCTCCATTTTATTTAATCTTCACCAGTGAAAGGAAAATTTTACTCCCTCCCCACTTTCTTTTAACAACCTATATAGTGTCGTTACCATAAGGGTCCTCATCACCAAGTGAATCATAATCACCAAAAATTACATAAACTTTTAACCTAATAAAAAGTTAGATAAAATTATTGATAAAATAAATTAGTCATATTAAAACCAAAAACCAAAATAAAAATCAATGTAACCAATTAAGATGATTAAAGGGATGATTTTTCTAATTTGATTGTCCTCACCAAAAACTGAATCTTTTTAAAATTCTAACCCCGGAAGAAACCATTGAAAGTTAACTGTCAAATGAATCACTAATAAATTAATTTCATACAACTGTTGAGGGGTTAAAATGTTAGAGAATGATATAATTTTTAGTCAGGATGATCTACGTGGTGAAGAAATTATCTGCAAAAACCAACCCTTGATCATCTCCTTTTGGGATCTAGCCACTGTTTCCAAAACGCATGGGCCCTTTAAAACTTGTGGCCTTGTGCGTGCATCCAGGTTTGTGCTATCCCAAGGCCGGGTCTAATAGCTGCTAGACTTTGATCAATCTCATTCTCTTAAATAACTGAGTCTAGTCTGACCTACATGAAAGGTGCTTCTCCACATACTGCTGATAAAAAATAAAACTAAAAAATTTCTCTATATACAAAAAAAAAAATGCTTCTCTACATACACTGAGATGCTGCCTCGACCACTTGTAGAGGAGAAAGAGAGTAGAAGAAACCTGAGTACCACAGTATTTGATTGTCATTTTTACGTAGTGTGTGCTCTGAACCCCGAAGGTGTTAATAGGGTGTAGGATATGAAGATAGGTGATACTAACATGGATATGGAATAAATATATAGTAGCGTGGTAGGAAGATTATTGGCACGTTACTCAAATAACTCATATTGTATTTAATAATGGTAAATTATACATTTAATGAGTTGATAATTGTATTGTCCGTTATCTTCGTTGGCATGATAACTGTAATGCCCCGCCCTCACATTTCAGGTCTGCAGCCCTTACTCAATAAGAACTAGACATTCCAGCGGAACCATTAACAACCTGTAGCTCTAGGGTATACGCGTTACACCAAGCTATCAAGAAGCTTGCACTCACATTCAATACACAAGTAAAATAAAGCTGAAATAAACATTATCAACCTAAAGATAAGTTGTCAAATGAATAAACGAATAAACGAATATTCTGAAAGATAAATAGACTAAACATATGTCCAAACCAAACTAAACTTAAATGAAAGAATATCTCTTATGTCTTCACGGAAATCTAAGAAAACTCCGCCGACTTATTCTTGCCTATCGAACTCTACCGCTACTGTGTATTCGCTTGATGACCTAGACCTGAAAAGATTAATGGTGCTAGGTCAAAACCTAGCCAGCAAGTTCACTAGATCCCTTGGCTTAGATTCAGGATAACCATGAGTTTCACGGCAATGTATTAACATTATAGCATGAGATATGTCAATATAAAAGATTAAACAGAGTAAAGAGAGGCATATATTGGCAGTTGTGGTGTTTTATGATCTTTGCTTAAGATTTAGTTCTCGTAACATGTGGTGTACTCTAGTTACTACCCACGTTTCATCCGTCTCTGTAGTTCACTTGAGACATTAGTCGTGCGCCACGTAAATCCGATGAACAACTTCGAAATTCGTCCCCCGAACACTAGTAACCTTGTCGGCATTACTTACGTGTCAAGTGATTCTGTAAACTTCAATTGGCGATTCCGTAGACCTCGCTTGGAGAGGACCAGGCCTATACAGGACTTAAACTATGTTTGTATACAAGCTAAACGAGTTATTTAAGCATACATCAAGCTTATGGAGGTAACATACATGATATTTGTGTCCTCATGTGTTCATCATCATGGAAGTAGTTCAGAAGAAGTTATATATGCATTCAAAACTCATAAATACATATTCTTTAATAGCATGCATGTATATAATCATGATATCCTTCATACATGAACTAACTACACAAAAGAAACTCACAAAAACACTTTTAAGGTCAAAAGGTCAGTAGGTATCGATACTCCCTAAGTGGGTATCGATACATACTGCACATTATGTATAAGACGTGGGCGATATCGATACCCACCAGAGGGGGTATCGATACTAGCCCTATATGTTGCTCGGGAAAGAGCTGGTATCGATACCCCCTGTATGGGTATCGATATCTCTAGGTTTTTCGCAACTTTGGGTTTTGTTTTTCAACAAAACTCGAAGGAAACATGGTTTTTCTCACCTACAACCTTAGGAAATCATATGTCCATCAAATATTCATAGATTTCATGCATTCTAACCATTAACAACATGCTCACACCATACGATCATGGGTTACTCGCATTCATTCATGTAGATAACATAAAACAACATATAATCTAGGTTTCCATGTATTCAATCATTAAGAAAGAATGCCAACATCATAGAAAACCTAAATCTACACCAAAAGAGCAAGTTACTACTTGCCTCAAAGTAAAACTTTCTCTGCAATCGTAAGGAAGAAGAACAATCCCTACACTTGGAACCTTTAACCCCTTTTCTCACGCACATGATCCTTCCTCGATCAATCCTTCAAGAGAAACTTAAAGTTTCTCTTCCTCCTTGCCCTGGCCGATTCTCTCTCTCCTGGTCGAACCAAACAAGAGGGGTTTTGGGTTTAGAGTTTATATTTATATCAATTATAACCCCAAACTTACTAAAACTCTATCAGGGTGCCCTTATCAAAAGTGGGCTGCCCCCAACATTAGTAATTTAAGGAATAAGGGTATATTATAATCTACCCCCCAAAAAGAGGATTTCGTCATCGAAATCGCACATGCCTCTTTAAAATGATCTGGGTAACTCACGCGCATCTCCTCTTCTCTTTCCTACGTTGCCTCATGCTCATCATGATGATGCCACCACACCTTCACCCAAGATATTGATCTTGATCTAAGCTTCTGCTCTTTGTAGTCAAGAATCCTTTAAGGCTTCTCTACATAGGTTACTAATGGCTGCAACTCTAACTCATTAAAATCGACCATTGTTGGACGATCCTTATCTCTTAGATGCTTCCGAAGCATAGACACATAGAAGACATCATAAACTCCTGCCAGCTGATCTGGTGAAGCTAATCGATACGCCACTTTCTCCATTTTCTGTAGAATAGGAAAAGGTCCAACGAACCGTGACGACAACTTCCCTTTCTTGCCAAACTGTAGAACATCCTTCATCGGTGATACCTTCGGTTGTACTTGATCTCTTACTTCAAACTCAAGTTCCCTACTCCTGTAATCGGCGTAGCTTTTTTGTAGACTCTGAGCTGCTGTGCTGCATTCATGTGCTCTTTGATTAGGGCTATCTTCTCAGTAGTCTACTGCACGGTTTCTGATCTAAGAAGTTTCGACTCTCCAACTTCTGCCCAACATACTAGAGATCTACAAGGTTTGCCATATAACGCTTCAAACGGCTACATGCCTATACTGGTTTGGTAACTGTTGTTATAAGCTAACTCAACAATTGGTAATGAATCCTTCCAATTACCCTTGAAGTCTAGAACTACACAACGGAGCATGTCCTCTAGCACTTGGTTAACTCTCTCTGTCTATTCGTCCGTTTGAGGATGAAAAGCTGTGCTAAAGTCAAGCTGCATTCCCATAGCTTTTTGAAAAGCTCTCCAATACTTCGAGGTAAACGAACTATCCCGATCCAATACCACTGAGACTAGAACTCCGTGATATCGAACTATCTCCTTTACATACAATGAAGCCAACTGCTATGCGGTGTATGTCTTCTTAACTGGCACAAAGTGTACGCATTTAGTCAGTCTGTCCACAATCACCCAAATGGAGTTGTTTCCCTTCCTTGTCTTGGGTAATCTGTCGACGAAATCTATAGATATATTCTTCCATTTCTACTCGGGTATATCCAAGGACTGCAGAGTACCCGCTGGTTTCTGATGCTCTGCCTTTACTTGCTGACAAGTTAAGCATGTACCACAAATTCTGCAATGCTATGCTTCATTCCTGACCACCATAAGTGCCGTTTGAGATCCCGATACATCTTGTTCTCTCCAAGTTATATAGTATACTTACTACGATGTGCCTCTTTCAAGATGTTCTTCCTCAGTTCAGATTTCTCCTGGAAAGAATAAGATGTATCGGGATCTTAAGCGACATTTCTGGTGGTCAGGAATGAAGCGGAGCGTAGTAGAGTTCGTTCGAACATGCTTTATGTGTCAGCAAGTAAAGGCAGAACATCGGAAACCACCAGGCACCTTGTAGTCCTTAGATATACCTGAGTGGAAGTGGGAGAATATATCTATAGATTTTATTGATGGATTACCCAAGACTAGGAAGGGAAACGACTCCATTTGGGTGATCGTGGATAGACTGACTAAGTACGCACACTTCGTGCCAGTCAAGAAGACATACACCACAGAGCATTTGGCTACGTTGTATATAAAGGAGATAGTTCGATATCACAGAGTTCCAGTTTCAGTGGTATCGGATAGGGATACTTCATTCACCTCGAAGTATTGGAGAGCATTCCAAGAAGTTATGGGGATGCAACTTGACTTTAGCATGACTTTTCATCCTCAAACAGAGGGGCAGACGGAGAGAGTTAACTAAGTGTTGGAAGATATGCTCCGTTGTGTAGTCCTAAACTTCAAGGGTAATTAGGAAGATTCATTACCACATGTTCAGTTTGCCTACAACAACAGTTACTAAACTAGCATAGGGATGGCACCGTTTGAAGCGTTGTTTGGCATACCTTGTAGATCTCCAGTATGTTGGGCAGAAGTCAGAGAGTCAAAACTCCCAAGATCAAAAATAGTACAACAGACCATAAAAAATAGCTCTAATCATAGAGCGTATTTGAGCAGCTCAGAGTTGACAGAAAAGCTACACCGATCAGAGGCATAGGGAACTTGAGTTCGAGGTAGTTGATTAATTAATTACTGAAGGTATCACCGATGAAGGGTGTTCTTTGGTTCGGTAAGAAAGGAAAGCTAACACCGCATTTCGTTGGACCTTTTTCTATCCTAAAGAGAGTAGCGAAAGTAGCATACCGATTAGCATTGCCGGATCAGTTAGCAGGAGTTCATGATGTCTTCTATGTATTTATGCTTCGGAAGCATCTCAGGGATGAGGATCGCCCAGCAGTGGTCGATTGCCATGAGTTAGAGTTGCAACCAGGAGCAACCTATGTAGAGAAGCCTTATAGGATTCTTGACTATAAGGAGCAGAAGCTTAGGTCAAGATCGATACTTTGGGTGAAGGATCAGTGGCATCACCACAATGAGTACGAGGCCACGTGGGAATGAGAAGAGGAGATGCGCCCGAGTTACCCGGACCTTTCTGAAAAGGTATGTGCGATTTCGAGGACAAAATCTTCTTTTAAGGGGTAGATTGTAATTACCCGTTTAATTTATAGAGTTAAGGAGTTATATTTGTTTATATATATATAAAATAAACCCTTAAAATCCCCCATTATTGTTCCTATCGGCCAAGAGAGAGGGGAGAGAGGGTGGAGAGCACAGTTAGGGTAGAGGAGGAGGAGGCGATTCTTGGAAAGAATCGTGCATTGTTGAAGGTGAGGACAGGGAGAAGGATCGAGTTCGTGAGAGAGAAGGGTGCAGACTTCGAGTTGCAGGGTTTGTCTTCCCCTTCCTTGCGTTGCGGAGAACGAATTCGATACGAGGCAATTAGTAACTTGCTCTTTTGGTGTAGATTTAGGTTTTCCATGATGTTGGTATACTACCACATGAATGAATGCAAGTAATCCATGACCATATGATGTGTACGTGTTTCTAATGGTTAGAATGCATGGAATCTATGAATATTTGATTGTTATATGATTCCCTAAAGTTGCAGGTGAGAAAACCCATATTTCCTCGGAGTTTTGTTGAAGAACAAAACCCAAAATCGTGAGAAAACCCAGAGAGTATCGATACCCACATAGAGGGTATCGATACCAGTTTACAGATGGGGCAAGTATACCTCTCACGTCTGAAAGTGGGTATCGATACCCACTGAAGGTGTATCGATACCTACTGGCCTTTTGACTCTAAAAGTATTTTTGGTGAGTTTGTTTTGCGTAGTTAGTTCATGTATGAAGGGTATTATGGTTATATACATGCATGCTATTAAAGAATATGTATTTATGAGTTTATAATGCATATGTAACTTCTTGTGAACTGCTTCCATGAAGATAAGCACTTGTGAACACATAGAGAATGAGTAAGATACCTCCATAAGCTTGATGTGTGCTTAATCAACTTGTTTGGCTTGTGTGCAAACATAGTTTAGGACATGTATAGGCCTGGTCCTCTCCAAGCGAGGTCTACAGAATCGCCAAGTGAGGTCTACTGAATCACTTTACACGTAAGTAATGCCGACAGGGTTACCAGTGTACGGGGGACAGATTTTGAGGCGGTTCATCGGATTCACGTGGCGCAAGGCCAGTGTCTTGAGTGAACTACAGGGATGGGTGAAACAAGGGCAGTAACTAGGGAGCACTACTCGTTGCGATAACTTAATCTCAATTGAAGATCATAAAACACAACAGCCGTTATCTTATACATCTCTTTACTTTTGTTTAATCTCTTATCCTGACATATCTTATGGTATAATGTTAAACCACTTGCTCTTGTGAAACCCATGGTTCTCCTAAATCTAAGCTAAGGGAACTAGTGAACTTGCTGGCTAGGTTTTGACCTAGCACCACCATTAATCTTTTCAGGTCCAGGTCAACAGGCGAATAATCAGTAGCGATGATGTTCGTAGTTCAAGAATAAGTCTTTGGAGTTTTCTTAGATTTCCGTGAAGACATTAATCATTCTTTCATTTAAGTTTAGTTTGCTTTGGACACATATTTAGTCCATTATTCTTTGAGAATATTCGTTCATTCGTTTGTTCAATTGACAGGTTATCATTGAGTTAATAAAGTTTATATTTAGCTTTATTTTACTTGTGTCTTGAATGTGAGTGCAGTATCTTGTTAGCTTGGCATAACATGTACACCCTAGAGCTACATATTGTTAATGGTTCCGCCGGAATGCCTAGTTCTCATTGAGTAAGGGCTGCAGACCTGAAAGGTGAGGGCGAGGTATTACACCTATTGATGATGGTATTTGTGTGTTTTTATGAACTTGAGGTGTGGTGGTTGTGTTTTATATTGTGGATGGTGGTTTGAAGTTGATCAGTTTTTTTGGACTTGGTATATGGATCTATGTATTAAGGAAGGTGATGGATGAAAACATTACAAGAATGGGAATGCTTCTTTTTTATGTGCAGGATGAGATTTGTTAAAGTTTACAGTTATGCAAACTTGTCTGTGTTAGATGGCTCTTTGTGGTTTGTTGTAAATGATGTAATCACTAGTTTTTTTGGACATGGTGGCAAAGCATGTTGAATGCTGTTAATTGCAACAAAAATGAATGAAAATGGATATTTTATTTTAACATTATAATAACATTAACTAGTGATCAGCAGGTACAATATTTAGTTTTTTTTGAAGTTCACATTAGTCTGGAACTTAGTACAAAAATCTTCTAGAGTGGCGTCAATGAGGATCCGAGCACCCAGGGGATTGTTTGACTTGGGGGTCTCTTTTAACTTCAAGGCCTCATTGAACCATTGTGTATCATCACATTTGTTACACCTCATATGCTTGACACCTTCGTAACCTCCCACTTTGAAATCTTCACCTACCCTTACAGTCCTCATCCCTACATGGAAAATCAACCCAAGGGCATTTGTTCTTCCAATGATCAGTTTCACAACACCCAAAACAGCCAAGTGGCCTATGTTGTTTTGGACTGGAACTAGAACCCACAACACCCATGCTCTCTAAAATTGCTTCATCCAACCATTGAAAACTACTGCATGTCAGGTTTTGACATTTCAAGAACTTCCTGTTTGGGTTCTTGTCCGTGCTGGAAATCAGTAATTTACAAATTCCCTCGTACTTTTTTTGCTTACACTGTGTATAAATAAATAGGCATGTCAGTGCTAAGTGCGCGTTAGAGCTATAAATTTGGCATGTAACCGCGTAAAGACACTGTAAAAAAGTAAAAATAAAAATGTATACCAGCAATTTTAGATTTAAATCCCTACTGTAATTACAGATATTAGACTTTAGTCTTTCTTACGCCATTGATGCAGAAACGCAGCTGTGAAAAGACCGAAATGCTTAAGGCATTGTATGATTCTTCACAAAAAAGTTTAATCAAGAAGGAAGCAAACCTTGCTTACTGCATGTGTTTGAATCACCACTTCCACCCATTATCAACCACTTTGATCAACCTAAGATTAACTGAAACCTTAATCTATTTGGAAAAAGCAACAAAATAAATACTAACAAATTTGGCTTATAGTTTACCCTCGATTCCAAGTGGGGAGCTTTATATGGGTTGTTATAGATTTAACCCATATTTATAACCCTAAAAGGTTTTTGGAGAAGAAGAATATGATTGTTACCCAAACCGTCGTATTTTGGGTGCTTATTGAACGTTGGATTATTACCTCATGAATTTTGACATGTGTCTAGATCAAATTAAGGGTATTCTAGGTATTCAATAAAAGAATGCCCTTACTAATCGCGTGTGAAGAACGTAAGGTAATTTTGTCCAAAAAGTACACGTGTGACATATGTGTGCACGAAAAAATGAAGGGTTGACGGTTTCCATCCAAAAAAGGACTCAAATCAGCTGTTTCAAAAAATGGGGACCAAACCCTAATAGCATTAGTAAATAGGGACCACAACCCAAAATTCCCTATATAGTATAGTATAATATTAGTATAAGCATTATTTTATGCTATCTTGCCACCTTACATTCTCACTTTATAATAATAATATTAATTGTAATAATCTTTCCACTTTTTTATCAGGGTTGTTCTGGAAACCCAGTACCGTCACTTTTCAATGGATCCGAATATTCCTCTCTCGCAGAAATGTCAATTAAGGCAGGGTCACTAAGACACTAGTGATTAGATATTTTATATCATATTATACCTCTCATTGGAGCGCTACTAAGGCCAAGTCACTAAGACAATTGTCACATAAATAAAGGTTTCTTTTAAACCTCACATCTTTCCACTTTAACTTCTAATGGCTTTTAAATTAGAAACTCATGATCACACAAACCAAAAACAATGTTGTTTTATGCATGAAAATCTTTTTGAAAACATTAGATTTTATATAGAAAACTGATTTTGAAAAATATGATTCGAAGAAAACACGATAGAAAATATAACTTGAAAATAGGTTTTATAATAGCAGTTATCTCTAACTTTTTCGCTTACATTCCACGAGGCTTTGATTTAATCTTCTTTTAGCTTCAAAAACTTCAAGTTTCTCGAAAATTTGAATGGATTTTTCTTCTTCAAAGATGAAAAGAGAGAGAGAGAGAGAGAGAGAGAGAGAAAGAGAAATCGGCTAGAGGCTAGGGTTTCTTCTTCTTTTTTTCAACTTGAAGTGGGTTTTGTGTGTGGGAGAGGGGAGGTCGACCAACCCCCTATTTATAGGGTTCAGCCTCTCCAATTCCACTTCCTTAATGGTTTCCAAAACCAATTAAAACTCTATCACTTTCCATGTTTATCCAAATCTCTTTTTATTTCTAATTTATTTTAATTTAAACTACTAATTTAATACATCATTAATGGGCCGATTTTAACACTAGTATATTAGGGTTTTTATTAATTTTGAATGGCTAGGATTAAACCCTAATCCATCCAATGGTCATTATTAAATACTACAAGTTAGGGATAAACTAGAAAATCTAGGTAATTATCTTTATTTTAGGAGTATTCTAGAAATAGGAAATCTTTTCAATAATTAAGATTTAGTAACTTTTAGATAACTTAAATCTAATGGTCTTGATCCATTCCATGTTCACCAAAGTTTAGGATTTTCTTCCATTTTAGAGATATACTAATAATTATCTAAATTAGTAATTATCCACTTTTTAGAAAATTACTAAAAAAATTAATACCTATCTTAATTCAGAGTTTTATGTTTTTAGGAAACATCAAACATAAGGATAAATATTTTTATGAAAGAAAATAACATTCACAAATAATTTAAACAATTAACTTACGTAGGTTTTTAGTTAGAGTTTTTTCCTACATTTCACGCAATAATCCACATAGAATCCTCAGATCCTCCTTTCTTTATTGTGATCTTATTAACTAGCAATACATTTTTGGTATTGAGTGTGAGACCCCACTAACAAAAAAAAAAAGAAATTTCTTTCTAATAATAATAATGATATTACTAGTATTAGTCATGTTTAGTGAAAGGTCCATGTTTTATGTTTGTCGAATTTCGTGTCAAAGGTAAACTCAAGATGGTCAATGTAACTTGAGTTAGAGTCTAGTGAGTCTCGGTTCACTTCG
>MVGT01003203.1:106089-126826 GCA_002174775.1 Macleaya cordata | reverse complement strand
AACCGAGACTCACTAGACTCTAACTCAAGTTACATTGACCATCTTGAGTTTACCTTTGACACGAAATTCGACAAACATAAAACATGGACCTTTCAAGAATTATGAATGAACTTCAGTCTTTCTGGTTAACAAAAGATAGTTGAATACACAGTAAACAAAAGTTTAGGGATTCTAGAAAACACTAAAGACCATATGACCCTTCTAAAAGCTTAGACGCTCCTGCTGCCAGTTGTATCCTAGTTGTTGCCAACTGTATTTAGTTGTCCTAACACACACTTTACATGTGATCCAATACATATTTGTCCATATTACTTTGGTATTTTACAAATATACCACCAAAACTCTTCTTGTCAAGCTTTTTTTTCTTTCGGAGAGGACTACGATCTTTTTTCTATAAGACAAAAGTCTATTGTGCTCGTCTTGACTCCCACATTTCTTCTGTAACATTGGTGCTCTTCTATTGCACTAATTTTCTTGTGTATTACAAAACACTTACATTCTATTTTGGCTCCTACAATTTCCCTTTCGTTTTTAAAGTCCTTAAATGGATCTGGGATATTAGTCGTTTGCTGACTCTGAGTAAGAGGAGTCCTTAGGCTCTTCATCATATCCTTTCTAGTTGTCACTTAGATTTTATTCAGGTTCCTTGTAAACCACCGAAGGTGCTACCTTGATCTCATCCACCTCTGGGTTTCCTAGTTAACAAAATTGGAGCAACCTTCTCCATTTGCAGGTGGGGGTGTGATACATGATGATAATGGGTTTTTGGTATTGGCTTTTTAGAATTTTTATAGCAATGGCTTTATAACATTGTAGAATCTAGAGCCTTTCTAGTTCGTATCTCTCTTTGCCTCTAGCTTGGTGTTATGATGTTTGTGGTCAACTTAGATTTTAAGTTTAAGGATTGGTTTTAAAAGAAGGGTGATACTCCATGGCATTTGATGCATTGGTGGTCAAAGATTAAAGAGGTTACTGAAGGTTTGGATTTTTTAAACATATTTTATTGGGAACTCAATTCCATAACTAATTTTAAGGCCTCTCAGGGTTCAAACTAGCGTATGGAATGTATTATTTTAGTTGAGTTTTCCACCATGTATTATTGGGCTTGCACGGTTAGATAGAAATGGTTTCCCATATGTTAGGAATAAATCGTAGTTTTCGAGGTTGCCTCTTTGTCCCCTTGTTCAGAAGGTAAGGCTGAAGGTTTATCTCTTTTGTTTTTTGTATGCATGTTTTGTTTGCATTGGTGTATTAGGCATGGGGAGGTTTAGACTTATGTCCCTCCGGCTAGGGTTCTTTTCTATTATTAATAATTTTTTTGCTGCTCCTTACCCCTCCCCGACAAAAAAAAGAGAGTAACGCAGGCAACAACCTTTGGCTATATGCCACAGTCAGTTTCCTTGACTATGAGTAGACAATAACTTAGACATTGAGCTAGATGCATATGCGTGGCACGGATGTGCTACACGTATGAATATGTGGGATTGAGTTAAAGGGCGAAGTGAAGCTTCATGGCACGGAGGTGCTATGTGGTGCATATTCGGGACTTAGCCGGAGGGCTTGGTGAAGCTTCAAGGCTTGGAGAAGCTGGGAAGTGCATATTCATTTCATGGGCTGAGAAAAGAGTATAATTGGTATCATAATTTGATGGTTCCTTTAGGCAGAGGGCCTAAAGCTTAAGATAATACTATAGGAAGGGGTCCCAACCTTCCTGCTGCATATTCGTATATAACATAAGTGAGAATTCCACGGAGCATCCCGTGGGCGGGATCATGCTTAGCTGAAGGGCTATGCATGGGTTTCCCTTGTTGTTGGGTATAACTTGGGACTGTATACAAAGGAGGTGGTATAACGACTTTCCTTGATGATCTTAGGGTCATGTGCGTGCTAGACATCGTATCAACAATATGTTCAGCCTAAAGCTTCCTTGGAAGGATGGAGATGTCCGCAACGTATGTCTTGGTGTACTTGTAGATATGCTTGGCAGGCCTTGTGTTGAGCTATATGTGGTGATGTACTATTGTTTGGCATAGTATGGGGACAACTATATCTAGATCTTGTTGGATGCTAGTAAGTTGCATGTTGGCGTTCTTATGTTGCTACACTAGAACCTTTGCCAGGATGGATCTCGCATATATGTATGCTTGGTTGTAGCCTTGATGCTTCTAGACAGGTAAAGCCTGTGACTGTATGAGAAGTTCGAGTAATGTCGGCTTGGCTAGGTGGACGACTATTCGTGGTTACCTTCTCGGTACTATGGGGATAGTGAATCCTACCTGTTGGACGAGTGTCGTAGGACACGATGAAGTGATTCGTAAACCGACATAAGAGTGTTGCTCTAGTTGGGTGTTCCGTTATGTACATTGGTGCAAGATAACCAGAAGGACTTGAATAGAACCGAGATGGTTAGTGAGGCTGACTATGGACTAGGAAGGAGTCTGTAGTGCCGCATAGGTAGACAGTATTGAGAATTTCCGCTGTGTGACCGCATATATTGTTGGTCGACGGTTCCGCCTGAGACATATGGCACATTCCCAAGAAGGAAGTGCCCACTTTTCGGTTTCATTTTGGGGAACTGCTCTTTTCAGTTTTAAGTTCACACAAACACACTCTCTCTAAAGTCTGAAATCGAGTTCGAATTCCGTTGTGTGAAATTGTTGGATGGAGAGCAGCTCTCAATTTCGAGAGAGCTCAGCGACTACCATGAATATGAAGAACGAACGGCGATCGAAATCGAAATCTTTGAAGACCAGCAAAACATCAGTCGTCATGGCCTTCTTCTCTTGCCTTGCTTGGCTCTACGTTGCTGGCCGGTACGTTTCCTTCTCTTCTCTCGAATTTGATCCATCATCGCCCGGATCGTCTCTCTCTGTTATCTTGGAAATCCTTCCTAATGTTTGTTTATTTTTTTTAGTGTATGATTATTTTTCATTTTCAATGAAATGATCAGATTATGGCAAGATGCAGAAAACCGAATGCTACTAAACAATGTTCTTAAGAAGTTCCGACAAGGATGGGGTTTTTTCTTTTCAATTTCCAATTGCTTGTCCTCTAATTTTTTTTTTTTTTGTGTATGATCACGATTTACTTTAGGAAAATTTCTAATTACTTTATTGTAGCCGCCCAAAGTACTTGCAGTTGAAGATAAGTTGATGATTCTTGGATGCAAGTAAGTTTTCTTGAGGAAAAGTCTAGATTTATTGGATAATTGTATTTTTTTTTTTTCTCACCAGAAAGTTGTTAGTTTCAATGTCTTTTATACGACTATCTGGTTTGTTTTCGCAGAGATTTGTCTAGGAGGATCGTGGAAGCTGAGATGGAATTGACATTGGCAAAGAGTCAAGGGTATCTCAAGAGCTACTTGCAGCAAAAAAAATGCCTCTGGCCAAAAGCAGCTCCTTGCTGTTATTGGAGTTTATACTGGTTTTGGAAGCCGCTTGAAACGGAATGTGTTCAGAGGGTCTTGGATGCCGAAAGGTCAGTTTGAAATCTTGATATTTACCCTTTCTATAAAAATTTAAATTTCAGTTCTACACAGTACATTGAATTTAAAAAATGGTGTGATATTTTTTGACTTAATCAATCTCGAAATCATTCTGTTACATGCAAACATAAACAATTAAAATCATAAAGAGAAAAGCAAGAATTTCGTGTTTACTGAGGAACCCTGGAGCTTCAACAATAAGACATCACAATTTGCGCAACTAAAATCGGCTTATAAATTTATTTATGTTAAACTCTCTAAATAAAATTGCAGCAAACAAACTTCCCTACGTAAAAGGACTCACTCCACGTACACTTCATGATGGCATAAATTAAGGATGACTCAACCTAATTGAGAATTTTCGCTGTGTGACCGCATATATTGTTGGTCGACGGTTCCGCCTGTGACATATGGCATCGGGCATTCCCAAGAAGGAAGTGCCCACTTTTCGGTTTTATTTTGGGGAACTACTCCCGATTTGTCTTTAACACATGATATTCCATTTCCCTATCATTCTTACACATGGCATCTCTTGCTTTAGGTCCTGCTTGATACACCGGAAATGAGAAAATTCACGGTTCTTGTAGGTGCTAATTAAAATTCTATAAATTAGAAAAAAAATTTATATTGTTTATTTTGTAAGTTCATTGCAAATCTTACTAAATATTTGTTATTAGATGCCCTCATCAATCATCTACAAACACATGATAAACCTGAATTTTTGCATTTGCGAATATTCACGGTGTACCAAGCAGGCCTGAACTTCTTGTAAATTTCCTGTTTTGTTTTTAATTGGCTTTTTTGCCTCGTTCTGAACCCAAAAAGATAATCAATTTTGGGGATGGTACTTTTTTATCACTGCCAAAATTGATAATGGGTTCTAAGTTTGTTTGTTAACAAAGAAATAATCAACTATTTCTGCCTATACAAACATAGGCGACAGTTTTTGTTCTCTCACAGTTCAATTGTCTGGTAACATTTATGTGAGAAATGAACCATAATTATTTTTCGACCCATAAACAATTCTGATTAATTATTGGTATCTGACTCTTTTTTCCAGACAAGGTGTGCTCCCTTGCTTGAGCTGCAAAGAGTGCTCCCTTTCAAACTGTGTATCCTCTCATCAACCTAAGCAGATGTCTTTAATCGAGTTTGCAGTCGAGAGTTTGGAGTAAACAGAGATTATTATAGGACATACTGTATTCTTGTTTATGATCAGTCAGATGTCAACAGCAGATACGTGCCACCCAAGTCCCATTTTTGCCTAGACCAAGACACATTAAGTTGTAGGTATGGGTTTCGGCTCACAAAACTTACATTGATTCATTATTTCAGAAATTTGCAGGTTTTTTATACTCTCATAGTTGTGAAATTAGTGGATCTAAAATATCATAATCTTTCAAAGTAAAGTCAGCCATATATTCTTTTCATTGTCCTTTTAATTCCATGATCAGCTCTTGGTTGATAAAGTGATGAGAACTTCTGAAAAGAACAAGACGATAAAAAAAACTGTTCGTTTCTATTTTTTAGTTTGCAATTCCATACTGCTTTAGTAATGAAATCTTTCTTCTTTTGTTTGTCTTTTGCTCCAAATTTATCGATACAAGGAATTCTGCTGGTTGGTGATTTTGGAAAATACCAACTAAAATTTTTATTGGTATAAAATTTCTTGATATGAATATTTGTAAATGATGCATGGGAAGTTCTTTTATGTGTATATATAAAATTTCTTGATGAATATTTGTAAATGATACATGTGAAGTTCTTTTATACGTGTTTACTGCCATACAAATCGCGAAATGATTCCAGGACAACTGCATACATTGTTTAGCTCCATGGAAGAACCAATATTCCTCCTCATCTGTGAACCCTAGCTTCTTGATTTTGAGGATTTTCTTGTATGAATTGTATTAGCAACGGACTGCTAATAAAAGCCATCGCTAAATGTTGCTAAATGTTGGCCGCGAAGGCCATCCTTGTAGTACCTTCCAAATGCCTAGCAGGTGAGTTGTATGCAAGAAAGAGCAAGAATCTTTGTAACTACATATGTCATCATTCTGAACTTGTAAAAGGAGTTGTGGAAAAAATTATTGATCATATTATTGGAATATAGAAAAGGCTTCAAAAGAAGAATTGGTGTTTCGCTGGGAAAAAAATTGCATTGTATATGTATTCCTTCTCGTCAATCTTAAAATCGATACAATGAACTATTTAATCATATCGGAAAACTTAATTAAGAAGCATTACAAATGCATTACAAATTGTTTTATTCACCGGTACAACATTCAGAAATCTGATTTCTTTTACAAGACGTGCACATGCGTTACACAGTAAGGACTCTCGGTATTGCTTTTAAGGGGATGGTCTTTCGTAATACTGCCCCAAGTTTTTCTCCCACGTCTATGGTCTCCGGCGTGTCGCCATTGTCAAGAACCCATTCAAACGATTGTAGCAGTGACCCAAGCATGAGGTGAAGCATTTTGTGGGCCAGAGGTAGCCCTGGACAGATACGTCGCCCAGCCCCAAATGGTAGAAACTCAAAATTTTGTCCTCGATAATCAACATTGGAGCCTAAGAAACGCTCTGGTTCGAAAGATGAGGGAACATCCCATGTACATGGGTCCCTTCCAATTGCCCAAGCATTAACGAACACTTGAGTGTCCTTGGGTATCCAATACCCCATGAACTCTGTATCTTTTACCACACTGCGAGGAACCAGAAATGGACCCGGATGTAACCTCAATGTCTCTTTAATCACCGCGCATGGATAGGGTATATCTTCGATGTCACTCTCCTCAATTTTCCTATCATGACCCACAACTTGGGCAATCTCAGCTCTGACCTTCTTCATTGCCTCTGGTTTGCGGAGGAGCTCCGTCATCGCCCACTCTACAGTAGTGACGGTTGCCTCTGTACCCGCCGTAAGTAATTCCTAAATATATGCATCCAAAACATACAAATATACGTAAATACATGTACATATGAAAGAAAAACTAATTTGTCAAATTATAAATCAGTGTAGCTTACTAGTATCAACATATTGAGATTTCTGTCTGAGATTTTCGCTGATTCATCCTTTCCATTTCCTTCAAATTCAAGCAACACATCTAAGAAATCCTTCTCCTTTTCCTCCTTGTGTTGATCATGTTGTATGTCTATGCGGCGAAGTTCCTCTACGAAGCTACTGACAATTTCTAGTATGAGGTCGAGTTTCTCTTTCACCTTCTTTTTTACCCCTTGTGGATCAAGCCAACTTAGGGAAGGGAGGAAGTTAGCTACATTAGGCATTATTATAAGCTCTGCTAGTTCAGAATTCAAGACGAAGAAATTGTTCCCTTTAATGGACTTGGGATCGACAATTAGGTCTCTAGAAAGTACGAGATTGCCGATCAAGTTAATGAGGGTAGCCAAAACAAAGGGAACGACCTCAATACTACTAGTACCGTCTGCTTCATCTGATATCCACTTTATCATCTTGTCCACACATCTCCTACGTAAAGGTGCGGTGTCTTGGATACGCTTCCTGGAGATGAGTTCGGTTGTATAAAGTCGCCTCAACATCCTCCAGTACGGGTTGTATTGGGAAAGTGCAACGGTGGCGCTTAAGCCGTCATCTGATTTCATGGTTTCGTTCAAGTGGCGGTTGCAGAAAGAATGATCGTGGTTTTTGAACAAGTCCATGGCGGCCTCCGCAGAAGATACGACGAGAGTGTTGACTGAACCCAAGCGTATCCAGATGAGTGGGCCATATTTATCTTTGAGACAGCCTAAACTTGCATGTGGTGAGGTGCCTAGATCAAAGATGTTTCCCACCACCGGCCAACCCCGAGGCCCTGGTGGTAACCGGCGGCCTGAGGTGGTGGAGTTTCGTCGTAGGAGGAAGAGAAGAAGCGATGCAGCTGCAGCTACGCATAAGGCCGTCCATACCAACATTTCTCTTCTGGTTGTTTCCATGAGTGCTCTTACTAATTTCTTGTTGCCCCAACTCAATGCTGCTTTATTTATTGGCTTCATTACAATGTTGGCTTTAAGTTGATAGTACTGCATCATCTGTCTCTTTAGCCTCTTAGCCCGCGTGTAAGTTATTCCCTGATAAACACTTCACAAACTAGGCACGTGTGATTTCACAAACTCAAATCCGGCCACACAATTCTTTTAATTTTTCTCTATTAACATTATATTTATATTTTTTTGTTTTTGTTATGTGGGTCCTATAAGGTGGAAATTGGAATCCCTTTGAATATTTGCTATGTAGTCCATATTCGAGTGTAAACAGAGTGTATAGTAAAGACAGGTTTAAATTAAATTTGGTTGGTGAGCCTCGTTTTGGATATACAGTCAGCCTCGCATTATCTTGGCATGGCAAAATAAGATTTAGAAAATATCCTTTTTCTATAAACTATAAAGGGTTTATTAGCTTTGAGGAATTATTATGGTCTAAAGGGTATGTCCCACCACATCGGCCTTCTCTTGGACCATTTGCGCTTTTCTTTAGTCAATAATTAACATAAAATTAGGTAAAAGTCCCAATATTAGTATTTAGTATTTTATTTTATTAAAATACATAAAGAATCTGGTGATAATTTTAAAACTAGTAGTTAGTGTTTCAAATTTTGTAAATTATTGATTTAGTCTATTTTTAAATCATTTGTACCATTATCTATAAATAAAAAATTCATTTATTACCCTTTAAAAATTGTTTCGCTAAAAACAAAAGAAATTTTTTATTTGAAGGATAAATATCTAAGAAAAGCGGAGATTATAAATCATAAAAGGCGTTTGAGAAGTGCAGAAACATCGTCAAATACATCAGATCTAAAAACGAAACACACTAAAGGGTAATAGAAACCGCCACTGAAGGACTTTCATAACTGCCACCGAAGGGCTATCTTAATTATTACTAAAAAATTATAAACTACTACAAAATATCACTTGGGACAAACTAATGGCAAACCACAAGTCAAGAGTTTTGATCATAAGACCTCCGAAGTCATTAGAGGGGTGCACAACCGCTGGGCCAAAGGAAAATGATAAATCTACTGCATTTTTTACTACATGTGCATCTTACTATTACCAAGTAAAAACAGTTAGAAGTTTACCTTTTTAACATTGAAAAGTGTAGTTTTAGGTACCAAAAATTTACAATTTTTAAAAGAATAAATAAACTAACTACCAAGCTTACACAATATTAAAAAAGAGGGACCATGCTTAAAACCTCTCTAATGCAAGCATGGTCCGCTTAAAAGTGGTGTGCCACATAGGAAGCATATCAAATTTGTTAGATCCATGAGTTTTCTCTTTTGGTTTGTCAATTTATGTGTCAAGTTAAACTAAATAGGTCTTTGTCACTTGAGTTAGAGTTAGCGAGTTGTTTCTAGGATCTAGTCATTAAAGAATAAAGAAGAAGGAGATCTGGCTTGCAGAAGAGTTCATATTCAACATCGCCGGAAAACATCTTATTAAGAGGGTAAGTGATTTAGATACCTAGTATCATAGATCATTAGTTTCATTTAAGAACTTAGGTAAGTTGTCTTACATTAAATGGAAGTTTCATGGTGTTTTTAACCTTTAGAATTTTTCATAGGTTGGTTGATTTCGATAACATCATTTTGATTTCGAAACCAATGCTTTTTGTGAAAACAAGAAACTTTAATTTCGATATCAAACGTTTTGCTTCAAAACAGAAAGCAAAGTTAGTCCGACAGACTACTTTAATTTCGATACCACCTTGTTGCTTTCGAAATGAAGTTCAATTTATGTTCTGAAAAACAGAAGAGCTTGCTTCTGATAGGAATATTTTGATTTTGAAACCATCATGCCAGTCTTGAAGATAGATAAGCTTGCTTTGGGTAGGGATATAGTTTCTTTTGAAAGTGCTTTCGAAAAGAATATTTTCTTTCAAAAGGAAACTTGTTCATATCAAAATCAACAAGGAAAATCTGGTTTAGAAGTTGTTAAAATTCAAATTCTTGTTTTAATGGGATTCCTAACCGACCTTAATTTATTTTAGGAGTTTTCTAAATATGCTTAGATGACCTATACCTCTATAAAAAGATTATGTTAACCCTAATTCTCATAATTCTACACAATCCAACAGCTTGGAGTTTTAAATTTATATTTCTAGCTCCCATGCTTGATGAAGAAGACTAAATCCTTCCAATCTTATTTTTTAAACCTTTGTTTGAGGTTTTCCGGTGGACTTCTGGTGAGTTAAGTTTGTGTATTCAAGTTTGTTGATCGTTCATACGTGGATTCGGGTAATTGTTTGTGTTACACGACTTGGTGGATTTTGAGTTGGAGACGGAACGTGTGGAGGTTAACTAAGTAGTGGTTCGTGGATTCGAGTTGTAGAGATTACATCCGGCTGATCAGATCGTAGAGTGTAAGTCTAAAGTCAGTGGGTAACAGTTTGTAAGTTCTAGTCAACTTAGTGGATTTTTTTGATTGGACTAAGTCTCGAGGGTTTTTTTTCCAGTTTAGGTTTTCCGCGTCAACAAAAATCTCTGTGTTCAGATTTCATATTTCTTAGAGATTGATATATTCAATTCTTGTTCTTAATTCCGCATATTAAGAATCGAATAAGTTAATACTCTATTTTGAGATGTTTATTTCAGACTTAGTTTTGAGTAAACAATTTTAAATTGTAGTAGGTTTTATCCATCTCCTTAATTACACACTTTTAGTTGGATCCAACAACCATTGAGACATTGAATTTTCACAATTTATTCTTAAAACCCTCTCCAATGCAAATGTGTTCATCGAATATGAAGATGATGTGGCATGTGGATGGAAAAACATCTTCTAGTCCATCATCTTATTCTAGGTTCACCAAGAAGATGTTTTCCCATCATCGATTCAGTTACATATATTATTCTCTTTCCTATTTTTTTTAGCAAATCTCCTTTTCATTCTCGTTCCTTTTTTTACGTTTAAAAAAATAAAATAATTAATTAGTTAAATGTCACGTATGCAAAACAAACAAGCAATCCACATTTGCATTGGAGATACCTTTTTTCTCTTCAACATAAATTGTGGAGCTTTTTTATCCACATAGGAAGCAAGTCTCAAGAGAATGTCCTGAGAGCAATGCCAAATAGGAAGCAAAGCACATTTGCATTGGAGATGCTCTTACAAACTAAAAATGTATGTCCTCTCCATAAAAAAAAGGGCTTCTAGACCAATATTGTGCTAAAATAATTATTTATAGCGGGACTAAATTAGATTGTATTTGGTGCTGATTTCCTTCTTAATAAAGTCTATAATCAATGTTGTCTAAGTCAATAATTATGGCGGAACCTGTCCATTAGAATTTATGGCCAGACCCGTATATCAGAATTGATTATGGATTTATCATAAGGTTTATTGTCGAATATCAGAATTTTTTCAGCAATTTTATGGTTTGGAATCCGAATTATACTCGAATTATTCCCGATTCAGACTTTTACCGTTCTCAGCATTTTTTAGCGAATTTATAAAAGAATTTTTCATCCATAAATTTGATTAATACCCTAACTATTCTCGAATCAAATTTTTGCAAAATTTTGAATTACTAACTATGGTTATAACTGCGGAGAAGAAGTAGAAGATGAAGACTCAAATTAAAAAACGTGGGCAGTTGCTTTGGAAATTAATTATCTATAAAAGTTAGTGGTTTTGTAAGAGTTAAAACTAACACAGACGTACGCGGCTTCTTCTCAGCCCTGTTGTGGTGATTTTTCCGAACCTTACTGGTTCGAGCTTGATAGTCAATTTCTGTTCATCTCCCTTTCCTTAGTTACCTAACCATTTTCGATCATTTGATCAATTTCACCTAAGACTATCAGGAGTACAACCTGAAAACCTTTAATAACACCAGATCTGTCTTGCCAACACTCCATCATAGCATCAGATTATGAAGATCTACTCAAAAAAATGACATCGCTCTTTTCTCAGATTCTCCCTAAATTAGTTTCACTATCGGCGCGAGAAAGCTCAAATCCAAATGAGTGGCAGCTATACTTGTTAGTTAAACCGTATACAACAAGAATTTTTACTCTGGGTGGTCTTTGTGAAGTGTTATGCCGCTTGTGGAACCCCAAAGACGAGATCTATGTGTAGGATTTCTATGAAGGTCCATTTATGGTCCGATTTGAAGGTGAAAAGGACTTGGATCGTGTTTTAAAACACTCTCCATGGTGTATAGGAGATGATCTATTTGCTATTGAAAAACGTGTACCAAATAAACAACCATCTGATTATTCCTTCTCACAAACAGGGGTATGGATACAAGTACATAGTTTACCATTAAATTTTAGATCCCCTTCTGCTATTACATGTTTAGTGAGAGACTTTGGAATTCTTCATCCTATTCTAGCATCTGAATGCTGTAAATAGAGCAAATATGCCCGTATCAAGGTCCTGATTGATATCCACAATTCTTTGACCAAATTTATTAACATCACTCTCAATGATGGATCTCTTTGTCGTATTACTCTTAAATACGAGCGTTTACCACGGTACTGCTATTTCTGCGGGTGTATTGGACATGTTATGAAAAGATGCCCACATATTTTGGAATTTCAAGCTAAATTCTCTAAAGAATGGACCGATGACAAGAAACAACATTATCGTGAGATGTTAAAGCCCAGGTATGATGATTCATTAAAAGCCTTGATTACCATCCCCAAAAGACCTGATGATCAAGGAACCAAAATTGGTTATCCTATTGAAATAGTAGAAGATGGAACAAATTCGAGTGTTGACAATTCTGAAGACAGATCCGACAAGCCAAACAATCCTACTACTAAGAAAAATTTAGATTTCGGAAATATCAATGATTCAACAGCTCAACCGCTAGATCTGGTAAATTCTGTAAATGCATCCTCCACTTCTAGTGCACTGGATCTTGAAACCCCAAAGAAACATGATGTTACCACCCTGGATCTGAACAAAGGAAAGGCAGTAACAAAGGATATTGATGTACCTGGTATGGTGAAACAGCTAAATCAAACCGCACAACTGTATGAGATTTCATGCCCAATGATACTTGATAGTCCAGGTATTAGCCTGCTACTCATTCTTGATCACCCTATCACACAAGAAAACAATCTGTCAGTATCCTCTGAAAGATCTACTTCACAAACATCTTCCCCTTCCTCAGCAGCATCTTCTGGTAATCGTCATAAGTGGAAAAATCGTGCTCGATCAAGTAAAAAATCCAAATCTGTTATTAATGTTGTTGATGATTCCCCCTCTCTAAAACGACATGCACCTGTATTTGGTAATACTGAGAGTCCAGCTAAATGCTTGTTTGTCTCCTCTGAATTACGGGTGGTGGCGGCTAACCCAAAACAGTCGCAAGGGTCATATTAGTCCTGTCTTGGAATTGTCGGGGTGCGAGGAATGCCCCGACAATTTGTACTTTGCGTTCATTCCTCAAGTCCACAAACCCTGATATTCTCTTTGTGTCTGAAACAAAATCATTTCTCTCTTATTCTAAGTCTGTCTTGTCTAAATTAGGAATTGAGTCTTTCGTCTGTGTCCCTGCTGTAGGAAGGTCTGGAAGACTTTGGGTTGGTTGGAACTTGACTAGTGGTATTAATGTGGTCTCTCAGTTTTCTAACTTAATTACTTTTAGAATACAATCATCTCTTGACTCTCAGGAATGGTTTCTTCTTTGTCTGTTTGGTTTTCCTCGTAAGAGCCAACATCACCTCATATGGGATGAATTAATGGCATTTGCGGCCTCTACGAACTCACATTGGTGTTGTATCGGAGATTTTAATGCAGTGGGTTCTCCTAATGAAAAATATGGTGGTCACAGTTTTGATTATCGGGCAGCTCACGAATTCACTCATATGATTGATGTTTGTGGTTTGGTTGATCTTGGTTACCACGGGCCTGCTTATACTTAGACGAATAAACGTAGCCAACGCTTTAACATTCATGAACGATTGGACATGGCCTATGCAATTTCTTCTAGGAGATCTCTATTTCTGAAAACCACAGTTCATCATATGCCTTGCATCAATTCAGATCATTGCCCAATCTTACTTAACACTTCGCCTGCACCAATGCGAAAGTGTAACATCACTCGATTTGAGGAATATTGGATGAAACATGCTGAATTCATGAATCTTGAAAGATAATTGGTCTGCTAATGAAGGTTCATCTTCTTTCTCCCAAAGGGCAGAAACACTGTTACAACACCTTAAAGGCTGGGGCCGTTTGACTTTTGGACACTTAGATTCTGAAATAAAAAAAATTAAAAGACGAACTTCTACATGTCCAGGCTTTACATCCCTCTGACGAGAATATGAAACGCATCAATGAGCTTTCAACAAATTTTGATGAGTACACTGATTTAGTGGAGACTTTCTGGCAACAACGTTGCAAATCCCAATAGATTCGTGATCATAATCGCAACACAAAATATTTTCATATCATGGCCACTAATCGGAAGAGAAAGAATGAAATTACTTCTCTTAAATTAGAAGATGGGTTGTGGTTGACATCCTTTGATGATATCTCCAAATGCTTAATCAGACACTTTCAGAGATTGTTTACTGCTAGCCCCACCCAACCTACTATGCCTTCATTCAGAATTTGTCAACAACTAATTTCCCATGAGCAGAATTTGACTATGAGTGCAATACCTATAGGGGAAGAAATTGTTGCAGTGGTTAACTCTATGGGACCCTTGAAGGCTCTGGAGCCAGACGGGTTGCCAGCGATGTTTTACCAGAGGTGTTGGGAGTTAATTGGTTCCGATGTTATTGGTTTAATTAAGAATATTTTTAGTTCTAAATGTATGATTTTAATAAAAATTTTATAGCTCTTATTCCGAAAGTTCAGAGTCCTTCAGATCCTTCAGAATTTCGTCCTATCTCGTTATGCAATGTTACATACAAGATAGTGTCGAAGATCATCACTAACCGCTTGCGTGGTTTTCTTGAGCCTCTAATTTCACCTATTCAGAATGCCTTTGTTCCTGGTCGGCAGATCTCTGATAACTTGGTAATTGCGCATAAAATCTTCTATTCTATGAAACAATTTAGCAAGAAGAAGGAGTCGACATGCCTAAGGCATATGACCGTGTGGACTGGAAGTTCTTAAACGATATCCTGCAAGGGTTTGGTATTCAAGGTGACTCACTTACCCTGATTTTCCAATGTGTAACAACATCATCTTGCTCCATATTAGTTAATGGTGTTGCACAGGGAAACTTTTCTTCTGGTCGTGCTTTGAGGCAAGGATGCCCTTTTATCGCCATATTTGTTTATCCTGGTCTTGAAATCACTATCCCGTATCATTTATTTGTATCAACGTGATGATCTATACAAAGGTATTCGTATCAATGCATCTACCTCATCCATTACTCATCTTATGTTTGCAGATGATCTTTTTATCTTTGGTTATGCTACTCTAAAAGCTATTTCTACTGGAAAGGAAATGTTAGATATTTATTCTTTATGGTCTGGACAGGTCATAAATCATGATAAATCATCCATACATTTTAGTTCCAAAGTTGATGATGATGAGTTTGATTCTTTGGCTGCCATACTAGGTGTTCAACGAATGCAGATGGGTGACAAATACCTTGGTCATTATTTACTTCTCCCTAAATCCAGAATAGCATCCTTTAATGGTCTTATTTCTAAAATATCCTCCAGACCCAAAGGTTGGGAGAGAGAAAACCTTTCACATGCAGGTTGTTTACAATTGATTCAGTCGACATTGGCTTCAATACCTATTTATTACATGGCTGCTTATCTTCTGCCAAAGGGTGTTCTTGAAAAATTCTTGTGTATTCAACGTAACTTCTGGTGGAAAAAATATGAGAAGCACATCGATTGATATTCACTGCTTGGTCAAAATTTTGTAAGCTTAAATCTGATGGTGGACTGGGGATTCGAACTCCTGAACGAGTTAATGTATCACTGGTAATGAAAATGGCATGGCGTTTTTTGACTCAACCCCAAGCATTATGGAAACAACTTCTATCGGCTAAATACTTAAAAACAGAATCGTATTGGTCTGAAAAGAAATACTGGAACCCTTCACCAATCTGGTCAAGCTTGTGTTCTGTAAGGAATTATATGACAGCTACTACTTGTTGGTGTGTAGGAGACGGACATAAGATCAAGATTTGGACTGATCCTTGGGTCCCCACCTTACCTGGGTTTAGAGTTTCTGGGTTAGAGCATGCTAATCGGTTTATTTCTCGTGTGGCTGATCTAATTGTACAAGATCTCAGATGCTGGAATCATAATCTAGTTCGATACTATTTTCCAGTGCATGAGGCAGAAGCAATTTTATCGATTAGACTACCTTCGGAAAGGACAAATGATCAACTACTCTAGCTGCAGACTCCTAATGGGAATTTCACCTCAAAATCTGCATATTTATTATTGATGAAGAAGGAACCTTCCGCATCAAATTCATCGAGTTCTGACTTGAAAATATCTGAATTCAATTGGAAGGCCTACTAGAAACTTAAAGGTATCTCACACCGAGTCCATCTCTTTTTATGGCGTGTTTTACATAAATCTATTGCTCTTCACTGCACAATGGCACGCTTTGTTAGCTCCATTGATCCTAGCTGCCCTCTTTGCCATCTTAAACCTGAAACTGCTGACCATATTTTCCTTAAGTGTGATGTGGCGAGAGAAGTCTGGTTTGGCTCTGCCATCGGATTAACAATTATGAAACTGATGATATTCTTACCTTAACAAAACTCATTAATGGTTGTCTTTCTTGTCCATCTTTCTTTGAAGTTTCTAAGAGGGGATGTTCTATCTTATGGAGTATTTGGAAAGCTAGAAATCGAAAAATCTTCGAACAAGTTAATATTGATGTTATTCAGATCATTCGTACTGCCAACAATATTTTCACAGAACATGATCACAACATCCCACCTTTAACTCAAACTCAACCTGTTGAGATTCAATTTGTTGATGATACTCCACATACTGGCTAGGAAAAACCCCAACATGGTTGTATAAAAATCAATGTGGATGGTGCCACAGGCAGTGGGTCCATTGCAGCTAGTGTGGTAGCTCGTAATGAAGTTGGTATCGTTCTCCTTTGCTAATCATTTTATGAAGGTTGTTGGTCGGGAAGATATGCCTCCATTGAAGCGGAATTGAGAGCCTTTTTGAAAGGTCTACAACTTGCTGCTAGGTACCCTAATACGACAAAATAATTGAAGGTAACTCTAAAATGGTGGTATCCTACATCAACGATGATAGTCTACTATTCCCTTGGAGAATTCGTAGCATTATATTGGATTGTCGTTCTATTTTACAGTTAAGTCCTTTGCTCTCAGTCAAGTTTGTCCGTAGAACTAAGAACGCTGCCAACTGTTTGGCAAAATTTGTTATATCTTGTAAATCATCCAACGAATGGATGTTATCAGCTCCCTCTTGTATGTCAGAAGTTCTACACTCTGACACAACTTCTTCTTTATGAATGAAGTGTTTGTTTTGCCTAAAAAAAAAGAGTTAAAACTAGCACATGGTTTTGTAAAATTCTAAAACCAGCACATTTTTTTTGTAAAAACATTAGTTTCAAACTAAGAAAACAATTGTTTTGATGTTTTAATTTGTGGATACATGGCAAATAAGCTCGGACCATAAATAAAATATATATAAAAAAACATCATTTAATTGATATCCAAAAGTTGGATATTAAGCATTTCATCACAAGCTTAGCTTATTTTAATTAGAGATTTCGACCTATTACTCCAAATTCACAAGATATATTATTTTTTGGTCCCAACTATCTTTAATTTGTCTAAAACATCTTTTATTAGTTGCTTATTGATTGTATAGTCATTTTTTCCTTAAATTTTTTTTTTGTATACTCCTTTATTTTAACAAATAACAACCTTTTAGTTTTTTTTTTCAAACTTGTATGCATCTTTTACTTACATATATTACCAATTTTACCCTTCATTCTTAATTTTTAAAAGTGGACAACTAGAGAGAAATAAAGTTTATTATTTTTTCCTTTAATTCTTTAAAATGTTATATCTTTTAAACTACAAATCAGATTTTAATAAAATTTATATTTTTGGAAAGATTTCGACGAGATCTTCAAAACTATACCAATTAATAATACTTTTTTCGAAATTTTTTTTTTAAAAGACATTGAAATCCAAATTTGCATTTTGCGACTGCAAATTTGATTTTACAATTTGCAATTTGGACTCGAAAAATGCGAAACTTGTTGCCTTTTTTATTGCATGTTTTGCAATCTTATGTTGTCACATTTTTTTTCTTTATTTTACTTATTTTTATTCTTAGATGTTAGTTTTTTTTTGTTGAATGTCAGCCACTTGTTTGATTTTTTTTCTTTAATAAATGGTGTCATATTTTTTAGGAGTAATTTATTTAGTATTTGTTAAGAGGAATTTGTTCCTAAAGTTGTTTATACGTGGGTTGTTGAGTAGTGGACCCACTTCTATTTTGTTAACTAGTTTTTAGGAGTGTAGAGTGTGTGTTAGACGTGTTCAACTTGAGTAGTGTAGTCGTAGTTGTTGGAATTATTTAGTTAATTTAATAAATCATTTTTGAGTGAAAAATACTTTTAGATTTATTTCTTGAGTTGTCCCCCTTGGAGGTACCTTTTATGGGCCAAGAGACATGTGTCTTTATGAATAGACACCTTGTGGTTTATGGAGAGTCACCTTAGACTCTATATAAACCCTCTCCTCTTGTAGTTTAGTATTAGATTTTATCAAGTTTTTGCTCAAGTTTTAGAGTGTTTCTGTGATTCGTGTGTGAGAGCACAATAATTGTCAGTTTGCTAGGGCGTACAGATTTGTAGTGCTGCTTCTGTACGATGCGATCGTTATATTCCGGGGAGATACACGTCCATGGAACCGTCGGCACCGTTGCGGGGACGAATTTGTCTTAAGGACATTATGTCTAACACAAGCCTCGATCACTTTCAGATAAGTTTTCTTATGTTATTTATTTTAGTTATGTGATAATCCGATTTTTCAAGAAAATGAACCATAATTCTCCAACAATCTTAAGACAAATTCATAGTTCGATTTCGTGAAAAATTCAGTTCTTGGCATAGTTACTTAATCTTGCTAATATTTTTGGTCCTAATATTTAGTTTGTTAATATTGTTTCGGAGAAAATGTTTTATCTTGAATGAAATTCTTTTGCGCACCAACAAGAGTGGGATCAAAGATGGACAATCTGAAAAGGTTTAAAACAAGGGGTGTCCCAGTGATGCTACATGTTCTTGAATTACTATTTCATTAAAGAGGAAAAGTTGCTGCTACCGAAATTGGGAGTTGAAGTGCTCTCTGTGATGATTTGGGATACATAGTTTATAGAATGATCATCACTGCACTTTTGCTTAAGTATCCATTTGCAGTGATGATAACTTTTAGTCTCGGTTTGATAGATCAGATAGAGCAAACCCATGAATGGAGCCCAAGTGATGAGGCGATACTTAACTTAATCGATTTAATTCGTGAAAGGTCCATGTTTTATTTTTGTCGAATTTCACGTCAAAAGTAAACTCAAGATGATCGTTGTAAATCTGAGTTAGAGTCTAGAAATTCTTGGTTCACATCGGTTGAAAAAGAAGAAATCTACAAAAGCTCTGAAGAACTCAACTCACCACCGGAAGACATCCTAGGATGGTAAGAGACTTAAAAAACTAAGTACCATAGGTGGTTAGATTATTAAGAGTGTTTCCCATATTTTTGAATTGATTAAAAATGTTTTAAAAAGAAAAAATCAGAATCTGGACAGTTTGGGTTTCGAAACAAACTGTGATAATGGTTGTATTTAACAGGGAAAAGTCAGTTTCGAAATCAACATGAGTTTGATTTCGAAACCAAACGTCATCTGTCTTCAGATGAAATTTGGTTTCAAAACTAAACAATTTGGTTTCGAAACCAACCTCATCTTTCATCAGATGAAGTTTGGTTTCGAAACCAACAGGTTGGTTTTGAAACTAAAAGACAAAAACCATCACAGATCTATTTTGGTTTCGAAAATAATTTAGGTCAGTTTCGAAACCACCTGTTGGTTTCGAAACTAACTGGCTTGGTTTCGAAATCATCGCCCAGATTCATTTTTGCATGTACGATTTTCTGAGCTGTAAAGTAATTTTTTAGCACATTATTGCTCATCTCCCTCTAAGCCTTATTTTAGGGAGATAATTGAGTGTGGGAAACATTTCTAAGTGGGATGAGAGGCTCAATGGAATGATCTCTCATCTCTAATAAGGGTGTTTACCATTAGACCTAGAATTAATAAATTAGTTTAGGATTGAGCAGGATATCTTCACTATAAATAGGGGTTGACTCTTCAGTATTCATTCAACCATTCACCTCTTACCTTAACAAGCTCTTGAGAGTCTTCAAACTCGAAATTCTTAGTTCTCAAGCTTGTTGAACTTGGTTCAAATCCTTCACATTTTAAACCAAAAACTCTGTTTTTGTATGCTGGTGGTATTCCGGTGGTGGAGCTTGGAGGTGACAAGCTCGTGGTGAAATATTTGAGGAGTCAAGTATTAGTTCAAGGTGCGGGACTTCCGGAGGGCAAGTTGGAGACGCATCAACGACTACTAAGAGGCAAATTTGTGGAGTTCGAATTTGTGGAAGAACTGTACACCGTAGTTGTTAGAGCGTAGAGGGAGTCGTAATTCGTGTTCATCTAGTGGTAAATCAGTTTGTAAGTTTTCATTTCTTTTAGTGTATTCTTTTTTGGACTAGGTCCCGAGGTTTTTCCCAGTTTGGGTTTCTTCATAAACAAAATCTCTTGTGCATATCTTAATATTTGTTATGAGATTGATATATTTGATTCTTGTTTCCGCATGTTAAGAATCGAATAAGTCAATATTCTTGATTAGAGATTTTAGTTTCACTCTTTATCACCAGTTTAATTTTTATTTGGTGATTGTGTAATCCTTAACCTCAGTTTAATTTTTATTTGGTGATTGTGTAATCCTTAACCGTAGTCACATTGACATATGGTTATTCCAACTAAAACCGTAGGGCATTTAGACTTTCAATTCGATCATAGAATTAATTAATCCTTTCTTTGTGGGCCCATTTAGTTCAACTTCACACTATCTAAGTTAATCAATTTGACATCATCTCAAAATTTTCAACTCTTTCATTTTTGTGGGTACATGATGTCATAAAAGTAAGTTATTACAATTGCATGTATCACTTGAAAGATTCCAAACTTTTATGGTTTTATTGGTTGAGACTTGAGACCGCGTTTAGGAGAGATATATTTC